>SSBO01000001.1:4955-15415 GCA_005281725.1 Wuchereria bancrofti
TTTTTTTTCTTTTTTCTTTTTTTTACTTGCCATACAATTTGCAAACCAAAATTATCAAACAAATTTTATCAAATGCTCATAAAGTAAGTTTTTTATGACCATTTTTCAGTCATTCCGTTTTTTTTTTTCTTTTTCTTTTTTTTCTATACTTTACTTACTGTATATTTTCCGTAAACTTTGCTTACTTTACTTTTGTTGATGTATTTTTTCTTTTTTTTGTTAACCTATTAATGTTACCAGCTAATATTTTGTATTACTTACTCTTCGGAATATTTTTTAATACTTTCATTTTTGCATGAATTTTTGGTTTTTCTACTAGATGCATGTTTTTTTACTAATTGCTGATGCATGTTATTTTTGTTGTTAACTCTTATGCTTTTTTAATACCTTACTTATTATTATTATTGGATAACAATTGATATTGCTTGTAGCAACAAATCTTTTTCTCTTATTTATTTGTTTTGCAATATTTCTTAATTTCGTTCCTGCATGCATGTCTGTTTTACTTTTTGAATAAATTTTTTGTTTACTTCATTTACTTTTGGTATTGGATAATAAAACCATTTTTTTGTTATTTCTGAATACATTTTTGGTTAGTTATAACTTACTGCACGCTTTTTGAATATTTTGTTCTTTCTATCTACTATTTACTAAATTCACGCTTTTTTGTTTACTTAACCTATTATTATTATTTGATATTATTTTAGACTAAACACAATTTTGAATCTTTTCTTTCTAATTTTGTTTCTACATGCATTTTCACTTATTCCTATTATGTGCATGTTTTTCTTCTTTTATAGTTATTACTCGTTGTTATTGGCTAATAATTTATATTAATAACAGTTTCGAGTCTCTTTCTATTATTTTAGTTATTTTCGAAATTTTTTTAATTTTGTTTTTACATTTATTTTTGGCTCTTCTAATAAATTCATGCTTCTTATTAATCGTATTTTCAGTACATTATGTGTGTTTTTTTGTTGATTTCATCTGTTATTGGCCAAACAAAAAAAGAAAGGTAAACATTTCCAAACATTCTAAAAACATGAAATTTTATTTTTTATAGCTCTTTAAGTTGCAATTTATTTTGAATATGAAAATAACTGAGATTAAAAAAGTTTTCAGATTTTAGATTTTCCAATTTTTATATTTAATTTTTTTATATTTAATTTAGGAAAATTTTCTGACTGTTCCATATTATTCTTACCTCTTCAAAAACTCGCCATGAATATCTGTTAAGAAAAATAATATTTTAGGCTTCTGCTAATTAACATGTTTGAAGAGCTGGTTGAAATGCTTCTGGAAAATGAAAAATGGTAATTAGTCGTTGAACAATTTTCTTCAAAGCTCCGTTTGTAGCTTTGAATCATCACTATAAACTAACAAAAACGTGTCGCCAAATTTCCGCGTGATTCGTTACGCGCTCAAAAGGTATTCATTTCTTTGGCGGCATGACAACAACCATATAAAAAAATTTCATTTATGGATTCACATTCTTTTTAAAACGTAAAATTTAAGGTTGTTTGGGTCATAGATATAATTGTGATCTTGGTGAATACTGATGGAAGTGGTCGATTTAAATTTAAATAAGAATTGTTTTGATGCTTTGTAGTGATGACGAGCATTTCAAAAGGACTATTAGATTTTCCAACTTTTAGTGCTTGATTTTTTATAAAAAATTGGCTGACTTTCTTGTTTGTGCTATTTGGAACTTCTCGTAAAGAAAAATAGTATTTAAAATTTTTGCTAATCAGCGTGCTGAAAGAGCCGATTGAACTGGTCCGTAAAATGTTTTCATTTTTACGTAGCTTAAGTTTGCAAAAATGAATTTGATGGTCAACTTATTCCAGAAACAATGAAATTTTTAGCATCATGAAAATAATGTCAAAGTTTTTAGACCCAAGTGGGCAATATTGGCTGTATCCAATTGAAATTTTAGAGAAAACAGAGCTTAGTGCTATGTTGGTAAGACTTTTTCAATTTATTTATAATATCATTTCATGCAGGTTTATTTTTTTTTTTCAATTCTTTGTTTAGTTTGCTTATGCATATGATAAGGTGAACTTTTTTTTCTACAAAATAAAAATGATAATGAAGAGATGTATTCCAAAAAAAGCCAAGATAAGAGGTATTTATGGTTGTTAATCGATATTTGGTAGCTGATATTGAAAAGTATTAATGTTTTGATTATGGTTCGAATTATAAAATTAGGTATTAAAAATTAGATTTAGGTAAATTTAGAAAGAGTAATTTTTTTTTGAAAGATTTCGCTCAGCTAATAGATGATGATGTCTGAAAGACTGCATTTAAATTTTGTTTAATAATAAAATGTAAAGTAAGAGAAAAATTTTCCATGTTCAGAATGATAGCCGTCTTGACAAATAGAAATTGTTGATTTTGAAGTATGAAAAAAAAAAAACGGCGTAATAAAAAAAAGTTACAAAATAAGTGTTTTTCTAGTCAGAGAGAAATTACGATGAAAAAAGTTTCAGTAATTGCCGTTCATTCGTAAAATTTTACAAAATTCTTCTTGCATGATTTTGTTCCTTTTATACTTTTTTTATCATTAAGCTAATTTTTTGAGAACATTATATTAGATAATTAAAATAAGAAAATCCCAAAGCTAAAATATTAATTTGAAGTGTGTCCTGGAATTTCGGATTTCAAGGAAAAAAAAAAACAAAAATATAACGCTGTTAAATTGTATTGTAATTAAAATTAACTGAAATTGTTTAGTTTTTAAATTCTATGACATAAAATGTTTTATATAATTTTTTTTATAATATTTGACAATGATTAAAATTAGCTAAAAAAAAAACAAAAACGAAAAATAGTGATTAAATTGAAAGGAAAAAATGAAGAAAACAAGTATAAACAAAATGCTTATTTGCCATCGATTTTATCGATTTTAATTTAACATTTTTTAAAGATGAATCTGCCGCCGTAGCATTTTTTGCATGAAATTTTCTAAACATAGTAGTAATGTTATGGTAGCAAAATAGCTCATCTACTGATTTTTTTGCTTGTAAACAAAGTTTGTGAATTGTTTTTTTTTTTTTTTTAATTAATAAATTATATTTGAAGAAACAAGAATTGATCAATTGATGTGCTAACAAATTTACCTCCTTTATTATTAAATTTGCCTTAAACCATTTCATTCCTCTTCCTTACTTCAGTATTCGTTGAAATCAATTCATTGAGCTGATGATTAGTTGCGAATAAAAAAATTAAATTAAAATTATCAAATTCAACTGGCTATATTTATCCTTGCAAACAAAATTTATAGATTAATTTTTCAAATGCGATTTACATATATGTATTCGGCAGTCAGAATTTTATTTCGCAAAAATGAAAAGTGATGAAATTTTTGTGCAAAAGAAAAAGTGTTTTATTAATTATAAGATTAGATTCAAGTGATAGATATCATTATCAGCATGTGTTATTCATTATGCCATGCTTGGATTTAACTGATATCATCTTATCAGTGATCTTATACAATTTCTAAAATGTTGATGATGTTACTGAACTGTCTGTATCATCATTAAAATATGCTAAAAGATCACGAAGCTGTTGATTAAGTTTTTTTATTCGCTCCATTCTTGCATATAAATTTGACATTATTGCATCTGTCTAAAATAAAAGCGATTGTCTCAAACGTAAATTAATAAACATATCATATATTTTTTAAAAATAATATAAAATTTATGCAAATCAAAAATAATCACTAATTAATTGAATGATTATGCAAATATAATTTATATAAATAAAATTGGAATTATATGGCAACCAATGACAGATTTCTCAGTTGGAAAAAAACTTGAGTTTCATAGATTAAGTCAACCTGTCTCATTTCAAATTGTATGCGATCATGCCAAAATGTAAGTTCTCTATTAATTATTTCCTTACAATTTGATGACAATTCAATTGTCTGAAAATTTTTACATTAATCGATAATTAATCGGTAATACAAGAATTAAAAATGTAGAGTGCATCCTTTGATTGTTGTTTATTTAACCATCTAAAGTCATTATTTGAAAAAAAAAGGGGAAAAACTAGTATCATTTTTAAATTTGTACTAATTATTTGATTGTAACTTTTAAATATTAAATGTTTAATTTAAATAATTAATGTTGATTGTCGTCATAAAGATGAAAAAAGTACATAAACATTCTTTCTATAAGCGATATAAATATTGATTAACTTTATTATTTGAAAAAAATAAAAATAAATTAAAAAATAAGCAATCAATAAAAAGGATAATTATAAATTAGAAAAAAAAATTCAAAACCTTTCTTGTATCGGTATTGAAAATATTATTGAGTTGTGCGATATTACTACTTTGAAGTTGTTTTACTCGATTACATAATGAAAATTTTGTCAATGGATCCAACTTTTTTTCTACTTCACTTATATTTCCATTACTTTTACTTTCTTCAGTTGTATCACTGACTGTTTTCGGATAAAACGAAGATATCTGTTCATTTTAGGTTAATTTAAAATTTTATAACTTTAATAAATACACACACATGCACTTCTATTTCTTTTTTCATTTATTTCAACTTCTTTGAACAATTCAAAAATCCAAATTTTCTTCAAAAAATTTAGTGACTAGTACTTTTGAATACCTTTAATGTATTTTTAGTAATGATGATAGATGGTCCAATTTAAAATGATTCATAAAAAAACAAAACTTTTTGAACAATTGAAATTTTGATTCCAATTTTAAATTAGAAATGATAAACGAATGAAAGCAAAAGAAAAACGAAAGAAAAAAAAAAACCAAATCAGGTTGAGCAGTATTTTCAGATTGCGTTATTTCACTTTGTGGATAGGAACAGTTATTATTTTCATTTCCTTCTAAAAATTTTACAAACAATATTAATCAAATTTTGCAATAAACAAAATTGAAATTGAAATTTCAAGCAAAAAAAAACATACATTTTTTTAGCTTTCCTTAATGATCTGAAACAATGAAAATAAGTTCCCTATTTTGAAATGAATGACTAATGACCAATTAACAGTGATTAATCGCATGAATCATACTGATAAATGCGATATGAAATGGTCGATCTGATAAGCATTCCATTTTTCGTCGCAATTCTTGCCAAGCATTTTGCCCGTTTTCAGTCATTGCTTTATTTTTGCCTATTTTGTGATTTATCGGAAAAATTCACGAAATTGATTAGAACCAAATTCGAACATTGTGCAAAAAAAGACAAATTGAATAATTTAAAAAGTTTTCAATTATTGAATAAAAGAACAATTAACAAATGCACTTTCAACATAATCTCAATTAGCTGAAAAAATTTTTATTTACTATTTTCATGTTTATTTATGTATTATATTTAATAAACAATTTATGCAGATACCAAGTATTCCTTTTTTCAAGATAATTTAATGCAACAAAAATTGAAATCTTCTTGATTTGAAGAAAATTCTGCTCTAATCGACCAAGTGCTGAAATAAGAAAAGTTGGAAATAATCTTTTCACTTCACCAATGTATATTTAAAACAAATTAAAAAATTTTAATACTGAATAAAATTTTTTCCGTAACAAAAATGGACGAAAAGACAAATAGTTATACTATTGAAAATTATTTCATTACCAATATCAATGTGAATTTGTACAAAATAAGAGTTAATTAAATGATTAATTAATATATTTTAAAAATGATAGACAGTATAAAATATTGTTATTTTATTAGGAATTTAGTTACTGCTTCTTTAAGTTTATTCATTTTGCTGGAATTTAAAAAAAAAGAAGCAAAATAAGTGGGAAAAAGTTTCATATAACTCTCTTTGAACTTTGAACATTTATTGTTTACACATTTGTGATATATTAAAATTATATTCAAATTTTAAAAGCTTTGCTATCAAACCATAGCAATACAAGCCTTTATTACCATCGTAATATCATTCATTTAAATGTGTCATTTCAAAATTTTACATTTTCACATGTACTAGTTTATTTATTTATTTATGTTATTTACATCATTTATCAATGTCAACAAATTGATCTTTTTTTCTCATTACATTTTAACAAGTTTTCCTTTTTTTTTTGTTCAGTTCAATTCGTTTTGTTTCTTTGTTTTTATTTGTTCATTTAGCAGCAATATTTTATTGTTCTTTTAAACTTCTGAGTAAAACTGTCAACAAAAATCTTCAATAAGATCAGTTAATGCTTTCCTTAAAAATATCCCATTATTACACTCAATTCTTTTTCCATCTTCCAATCATATACTTTTTTCCCAAATAAAAACTTTAAATAATTTTGATGCTTTTTTCAAAAATAAAAATTTTAAATAATTTTAATACTTTTTTTCCACTGTGAGTTCAGTAAAGAGATGTCTTCAAATCCTGAATAAAAAAAAAAGCAAAGCAAAATAATAAAAGCAGAATTTAAGAGAAAGATGCAATTGAAATTGATCCTATTCTAACAATTATATAAAATAATCTGTGTGTCAACAAAAACAACGATTTTGATTTTTTTTTTTTTTTGAAATTCACAAAGTTTAAAAATTATTTCATTTCATTTTTACAAAATCATTTTATTTTAAAATTAATCTGTCTAAAAAAAAAAAATGAAACATCGTTGTTTGTCCTATTTTATTACGAGCATTTACAAGCCCAAAATTTACTTTTTAAATACTTTTTCAATTTGATACAGCGGAAAATATCCCTTCGTTTTAATTTTTTTTTCCCATGAGGCAATTCTCATAGTTTCTCGAACTCTCGAAATATCACAAAACCTTTTGTTTGTAGAAATAAAATCGTAATAACTATGCATTGTTTGTTTCTGATTTTTCGTAACTAAAGAAAAAGAAAAAAGTAAATTCTACGAGAAATTCCTTCAATTTCTATTTCTTCAATAAATCTTTTTCGAGAAGATAATTTCTCATTCATTTCTTCTTCATTCATCTAATCTTTTATTCTTTTTTTTTTTCATTTCTTTTATCTATCAATTAATATGTGACATTTTTGAACATTGAACTGATATGCTAACTCGTCATCAGTTAGTTTTTTTTTTTTACACAAATTAAAAATTTTAATAATTAACTTATTTACAATTGATTCCATTCTTTCTTCCGTCTTTCTTTTCAAAATTTTTTTCTTACTGTTTTTTTCATTGTTTGTTTATGCTTTTCTTATTTATTATTTTTGCAATAACTAATTTATTCATATCAAATAAATATTATTATACAAACATGCAAACATAATTAATTATATAAAAAATAATAATTAATAATAAAATATAGTTGTTGAATAAATAAATGAATGCAAAATTCTTGTTTTTGGTGAAAAAGATGATAAAAGAGGAAGAATAGGAGGAGAGAGGGAAATATAAATGGTTAAATTGGGTAAAGTCCTTTAAGTACTAAAGAAATAGAACAGAAAGGACAAGTGGAAACTATTATTTCATGTATCAACCTGGGTAAAGACGGCAATTTTGCCCAACACCCTGCTCATTTTCCTGATTTTCCTAAAATTGTTGAACAAATTTTATGTTTGATATTTGGAATAAAATATTTAAAATTTTATTTCTTTATTGATCCAATCATAATTACTACTGAAAATTAATATCAATTTTTCCATTATTGGCTAAATACTACTTAGTCACTAATATCATTATTATCACTGAGGTAGTAGAGATTTGTAAAAAATTAATAACAGTAATTTCAGAATAAATATAGTTTCATCATATTTGACAAGTAAATGTCAATTGTCGCATATTCATTAGTTGAAGTCATAATTGGAATCCAATATTATTTAATTAATTGAAAGCTATTAATATTAATGATTGCTAGTGTTTTTTTTTTTTTTGGTCTTTCATTTTAATAAAATAATTTCAAATTAAACTTCTGTGTAACCTCTTTTCAGCAACCATTTAGTTTGAATTATCCTTTGACCTATATTTCTATTTTATTTCATTTCGTAAAATCATATAATCATTTCATAGTTTGTTTTTCTATTACTTCCGCTTTTTTCTATTAAAAAAAAAATTGTCGCTTACTGAGAGAAAGATAAATAGAACAAAAAAACTATAAGAGAGAGTGGGAGAGAGAGGGAGAAAGAGAAGGAATGGAAGAAAAAACATTTAGCAAAAAACAAAGAAAAATTTGCTTTAATTTTTTTTTCTTAATTTTCTAATTTTAGGTTTTATTTATTTTTTTTTTTTCTTATTTCTTCTCATCTTCATAAATGTAATTTTATCTTTCATATTTCTGTAGATATCTTCCTAGTTTTACATTTTTCATTTGTTATGGATATATGAAAGCAGAAGGGATGACCTATACGATGAGCTGCGAAGACCCAATTTTATTTCATTTTGTTTCACAATTCCTTACAATATATCAGCATTTCTTGATCTTTTCCAGTAAAATGACAATAACAATGACAAACAATAAAGATATGGAAAACAAGAACAACGATAACAATAGCAATAATAGCAGTAACAATAACAATAAAATAATAAAAAATACTAATAACAATAATAAAAGATAATATAAATTACTACTACTGTCATTCATGTTATTTTCATATTGACCTGCATTGCTTATATGCCATACTTCTCTGTGTCCTATCAATTTGTCTGTCCACTTATGTGACACGCTTCCATCAACGAAATTTTTGCATTCTAATGGAATCATCATACGATTAAGTAATATTTCAACGGTTATTACTTGATCGTATGATGCAATGCTGTGACATTTTCTTCACATATATATTATTTAATATGTCTGTGTCAACCAATTAAACAAATCACTTTAACAAACTCATTTCATTCTTTTCTTTTTTTTTTTTTTTCTCTCCTTTTTTCCTCATCAACTTTATATTTTTCATTGCTTTGCATCTCATAATGTATTATTTTTATAATATTTTATTTTAACTTTTCTCAATGATTGTGCTATGTATGTGTAATGTGAAAGTTTAATTTTTAATTGAATTAACTTGATTTTAATATTTGAATGGATGTTTCTTTTCTTTTTTTTTTCGAAATTTCAGAACTTCCGTCTTTTAATTTTCTATTTCTTTTTTCCTTTTTGGATCATTAATACAAAATATTGATGCGTAGTTACGTTTCATCAATAAAAATTTTATACACGATTAATTTCTTTTTTTATAATAGAAAGAATAATATAATTAAATTTGACATTGAGGCTTGCAATTTCTATGGATTATGTTTTAATTAAATATCTGATTGAAGATGGCTTCACTCCTCCCTCTCTCTCTCTCTCTCCCTCTATCTCTTGCTTATACTTTGATTAATTTTAAAATTATCTGCAGCTATGGTAATTTTTTCTTTTTGTCTAATTTATAATGTTTTGAATTAAATTGCTTAATTTTAATCTTAATTTTTTTTCTTTTCCTGTCAAACACTTTATGTCTTTCTATTAGCCCATTTGATAACCATATGATAACTATTACAAATATCGGTTTTAAATGAACTGAAATTTATATTTAGATATAAAATATAGAAATATTCCCCCAAAAATGAATGATCTAATTGTAAGTTAAATGTTTAGGTTAATTTGAATTAAATCATGTACTGGAACAAAAAACAAAACTATTGGATCATAATAAATTTCATGCCATATAGCATTTCAAAGTTGACCTAAAATTGCACTTTGTAAGAAAAGATATTCATCGGTAAAGGTCACATATGTCGTGGGATAATTTGATAAAATATCAGAGGAAACCCGTTCACAGCAAGAACATGTTGTCGTCATAATAGTTGTAAATTTGTTGGAATACTATTTCTCTTTAATTCCGGTCAATTCATATACATACCGTTTCAGTATAATTAATTCAAATAAATGATTAAACAATAAGTTAGCAATTATTGTTAATCTTTTTTAACATATTCATACTTTTTGAATAATATTTGATGTAAAATTCATGAAAATCAACTAGTATTATTAATATGTAAAAGCTATCATAGATATTGCTTGATTTATTTGATTAAATTTTTACTCTAAAATGTTAATTCGTTCATTTTAAATTATCAATAAATAATGTTAAAAATTTTTTATTTAATATCTTTAGCATCTTTTTCTCTCCACTTAATTACTATTCTATTTAAACATTCTATTTTTTTTCAAAAATTTAATTTTATTAATTAACAGCGAAAGTTGATATTTTGTACTTTATACAAATAGACTAAAAATTATATGTATTCTATTCATTTTAAACCATCATTCATTCATTCATTCATTTAATCATTCGTATTATTTCTTCTCTTTTTTTAACTCATTTTATAAATACTTCAATTTAATTTCTATTTTATAACTCATTTATTTTTGCTTATTGTTCATTTTATACATACTTTTACACAGATGTGATCATCATTTGTAATATAATTCACAACCATTTTAATTTCTACCTCCATCTCTCTCTTCTTCATCCTTGCTATATCTCATCACCTTCTTCTCCCTTTCCCCCTTCAAATCCCCCCCCCCCCCCCC
>SSBO01000001.1:15451-97259 GCA_005281725.1 Wuchereria bancrofti
GTTATGAGAAGTCATTATTTTCAACAACTACACATCCCTCTCCTCCTTCTCCTCTCCTTCCTTTCTTCCTTTTCCTTCTCCTTCTTTCCTCCTCTTCTTCTTCCCCCGTTTATTCCATCACCCGCCGCCTACTGTTGTTGCCTATTCTTCTTCTTCTTCATTCTTCCTTTTCAAACTTTCATTGTTCATTGGCAATGTTTCTTCCGATAGTGAAAAGATTTATTTCATTCATTTCATCTCATATTCTCATAGCAACTAGCAACATTGAAAAGTTGCTGAAGAGGACAAGTTATATATGATATAAAAGTTGGCTATTGAATGATTCAAACTGGTTCAAAGCATTATCTTTCATTAATGAGCAGCGGGTTGAATGAAGTAAAATGAAGAAAGGCGAATGATTCGATTCTCTCCGATAGCTTTCACAATTCAATTCAGCATCATCAACTAACTACCGGTCATTTTTCTCGATATTTCTTCCTAATGTCCATCTTCTTGTCATCATCATTCTTATCTATCCATTTTCCATCTATCTTTAATATATTCTAATGTTCATTCATTCCTTTACTGCTTTTATCACGCCCCATCAATTTATTTATTTATTGTCATATTCTCTCCTTGTAGCACACCAATTATGCACTTTTTAATTTAAAAAAAAAAAAAGAAAGAAAGAAAGAAAGAAAGAAAAGAAAACTTTTCATTAAACTGAACAATAATTGCTGCTTAGATGATAATAACAATGTCATAATCATAATTTTATATGCAAAAATAAATAATATATTATAACTTTCTGTTTCTTTTTTTTTTTTGATTTTTAGTCTAATGATTATTACTTGATTAAATGTGTGGAATAAATTGAAAGGTAAAAAATTGAATAAAACACTGACAAATTTTACCATCTCTACTTTTTTTGTCAAATTATTCAAATTTCTTTTTAACTATTAAATGCAGAAAAATGATTATAAAATGATATTTAAAATAAAAAGAGGAATAAACAATATATGTATGTATCAATGAGAAAAATAAATAAGTGTTCATTAATTTGTCTAAAAGATAAAACAAAAAAAAAAATAAAGTAAAACAAAGCAAAACACATATACAAGCGAATGTTTCATTTATTTTTTTGATAGCTATCAAAAAATAAATAAAAACTTGGAACAAATGTTATCATTAATTAAAGATTCATATCAACAATAACATTTGAAAAGAATTGATCTGATATCAAATTTTCCGCTATTAACAAAATGCATTCATTGCATTTCAATATGCAACATGAAAGATTAATGCAATATAAATAAAATTTTACCAAATTTGTCATATATAAGAGATTACAAAAGAAATAATATTCATATCTTTCATATCAATTAAAAAAATATTCTGGTTGGAATGAATGATAACAATTTAGCAAAAAAAGAAGAGAATGAAAGAAAAAAAAACTTAAAATATGAAACTTTAAAAACAAACCTTTTCTGAAAGATAATGATTTAAACTATAAATGTTGCAAATTGCTTTTTGCTAATTTTCATCTGCGACATAAATTTGTCGGAACTTTGTTGTAATCCTTATACAATTATTATATAAGCGGTTGTGACGATACTAAATATTTTAATAGAAATTGAAAATAGAAACATTTTTGTACAGTTTGGATTTAAATACTTCCATTGCTTGTAGTACAGCTTTATATGATTAATTCATCTGCAGTTCAAATAGCTATATTATTTGTAATTAAGCTTTAAATACCTATTTAATCTTTGATCTTAGCACAGATAGGTATATTATGTTGTCAGATAGCAGTATGCTTTATCTTTAGTTTTATTTAAAATAGCTATATAGTACATTGTCCAAACTGATTATATCAGAATTTGCTGTAAGTGCTTGATGATAACAAATTGTCGTCTTTAAATTGAGAATTTTTTTTTTTTTAGCATTGATGAAATCACATAGGTAAAACTGTCGGATTGATCACGTAACCGGAAATATCCATAAAATTTTTTCGTTACTTTTCATATTTAGGTTGCTGTAGCAGCAATAAATCAAATGAAACGTACAACATACACATACATACATGCACACACACACATATACACATACACACATACATACGAACATATATGTATGTATATATATATAGACATACATAGTTTTATAAATATTAAATTTAATAAGAGAGAAGAGATTAAGGAAGGGTAGGTACACGTACGTTGCTGATAGATAGTTCCTTAAATGCCGCTAGGTTTTAAATATATGCAAAACTGGTATATATTTAGGGTGAGCTGCTACAAGTGACCAATAAAGGTAGTAGAAGTAGCGGTTCCAGTCGCATGGTTTCACTCTTTTGATCAGCATATGCTCAACTATGTCATTAATATTCAAACAGGATAACTAATCGTTGTCAACTTATTGTCACTGCAACTAACTACCGATGTTGTTGTTACAGTGTGTTTATTGCCGTTGTTATTATTGTTACTTTTATTGTTTATTAGTATTACTATAATTTAATACTAATATTGTACTGTTATAGTAATATTGTTTTAGTAAAAAGTTCCCTTTTTTTTTTCTTTGTTGGATATAGAAAAATTAGAAGTAATTAATTTGTCATAAATTATCATATAATTGTTGAAAAATGATATAAAATGAGAATTTATTTCAGTTTCTAAATTAATTTTTAATAGGTTAGATTAGTTATGTAAAATAATTTTTGCAAATTAAAGGTAGAAAAGAGTTAAGCTAGAACTTTTTTTTTTTGACTTTTAAGAACTTTTAAGTTTTTTTTTTTTGATAATTACTGTCAATTTATTTTTAACTGTTTTCTTTGTTGTTATAGCTTACATTAATTATAACTGCTAGCTGAATTTTCAACTTTTTTTTTTTTTGTTTTGCTTTTATTTGTTCTTCGTTTTTCTTGGAGGAATTTAGTGCCAATCATTTGCATTTATTATATTACACAAACTGATTTATCATTCATTTTAATTCCGTTTTAAATTTAACATTTAATTTCGGTTAAAATGTATGTGTTCTGGTGTTTCATTGCTCTTTTCCTTTCATTTTTACTTTTGATTGTTTATGTTGAAAAGATGTTCGTTGATTTGTAAGCAATTAGGTGTCGACAATAAAAGTAATCATCGATGACTACTTAATAGATTTTTTTTTTTTTAACAAAAACATTGGTGAATTTTCTCTTTTCCATTTCTTTTTCTGCAAAAAAAAAGAAAAAAAAAGAAAACTTTTACTTAGCTAAACTTAATTTCTCTAATCATTACTACTATCATTGTGATAGCTATTATTGAAATTAGAAATAATTAATTTGTGTTGTATGCTTGAATTCAAATATTAAATACAAGGAAGGATGAATAGTACAAGACGAGAGGGAATTTAGGAGAAAATGAAGAAAACAGGGAAAGCACAAGTAGTATTCAGAATGAAATAGAAATGAAATTTTCTGATCCACAAAAATTTTCCTTTCATTGATTATTGCAAATAATATGTAAACATATGACATTGCTGATATGATATGATATGATATGATATGATATGATATGATATGATGTACAGTAAATTTGGATAAAATGAAAGTATTATTTTGATACCATAATAGGTAGTAGCCAAATAGTTGAAATGATTTGCAAAAATGACAATAACAATAAGTAATCTAATCTAAGATATGACATGTGGCAATAAACCGGGTATGAGCGACTGACTACAATCATTGCTTTGACTTCGACGACGATCGGTCGAATTTGGGTCGATGATGTCCTGCTCCAATGCTCCTTCACTGAACAATACAACAACAATACACAACAATTAAAACTACTTCAAAAATGCTCCTTTTTCCCAATCGGCATCAAGCCATTATCATCATCGTCATCTATCACGATCACTATCAATCATCATCACTATCACTGTTATCATTATCATTAGCAGTAATATCTAACAAACTGATCAGTATATTTTGTTAATTTCTCGTTACCTCTAACTCTTCCTAGCTTTTACCCACTTCTGCTTAGCACTTCATTATTATATAAAAAGAGTATTTTCATTTATTAAAAATATTTACCAAAATTTTCAAATGTTATTCGCTTTTTCTTCTTAATTTTTCTGGTGCTCATTAAATAAAGCATCATTTAGCTTTTTTTTTTTTCATTCTTAAGCTTGATCAGTATATTTTTGTTAGTATATAAATAATAAATTTGAATACATTAGTTGCAATTACGGAAAGTTTAAATTTAAGGATTTATTTTCAGTATTATTATCAAATTCAAATATTTGTCTATTTTCCTCCATTCCAAATTATTATCATATTTTTTGATATATCTTGTAATTTTTTCAATTTTTTTTTCTTTCAAACTCTCTTTTTACTTCTCTCTTTTCTTCTTTTGCTTTTTTACCTTCCTTTCTTAGCTATTTCCAAGAAAAGATTGTTAAAATGAATTATTTATCGGGTGTAAATATTTATTTTGAAGGATGAATCTATTGTTTGTTGATGATGATGATGATGGTAATGATGATAGTGATAATGATGATGATGGTAATGATGATAGTGATAATGATGATGATGGTAATGATGATAGTGATAATAATGATAGTGACATGATGATGGTAATGATGATGATAATAGTGATGATGATAATGATGATAGTGATAGTGATGATGATGATAATGATGATGATGATAATGATGATGGTGATAATAATGAAAGTGACATGATGATGGTAATGATGATGATAATAGTGATGATGATAATGATGATGATCGTGATAATAATAACGGTGATAATAATGGTAGTAACGTGATGATGATAATGATGATGATGATGATGATGATCGTGATAATGATGAGAACAATAATGATGATGATGATAACGATGATTGGAAATGAATTCAAAATTTTCAGATTGATAGCAACGTAGTATGAATTAGAAAGATGAAGTAGAATGAGAATAAATGAATGAATGAATGAATGAAATGAATGAGTGCTATTCGGGATGAGAGTGAAATTTGAAATGAAATGAATAAGAAAGAGAAATTTTTAGGCGAATTGCTGTTGTTGCTGCTGTTGTTGTTGCTGCTGCTGATGATGATGATGATGATGATAATGACGATGATAATGCGGCTCCTCTGTACTGTAGAATTTTGCGCCGGGGTGCATTTCGGTAAAATAGGACCCTATCTATCCTTATATCCATGCCTTTCATTCCAGTAACCCTCATTTCATTCCACCCGGGAGCTTATCATCAAATTGGGTCTTCCACTTCCACACACCTTGTCTTAATTTTATCCTTCCCCTTCACCCCCTCCTCCCACCCCGTACACCTCTCCCCGCTCTTCATTCCCGCATCTCCTTTCTCCTTCTCTCTCTCTCCTTTATCCACCACCTCCTTTTCCCCTCCCAATTCCCGCATCTTCCCCTCTCCCCGTATCCTCTCTCCTCTTCCTCCTCCTCCTCCTCCTCCTCCTCCTCATCTTCCTACAACATATCCCATTCTTCTTTGGAATTATCCAAGCAATATGAACCATATTTTTCTGGAATGATCAGTGCAATGGTTACAAACTGTGTTTATTCCTTAATGGATAGCAACAATTAATTGGGTTTAATACTTCATTTTTCTATATTTTAATTAATTATTATTAAATTTATTGCTAATTAATGATGCTATTGCTAATAATAATTATTCTTGTTATGGTAATAATTAATAAGAATGTTTTTCCCTTCCTTAAAATGGAAATATATGCGAGAAAGTAGTATGTAATACTTTTAGAACCTGTTATTATCATTTCCTGATTATAATATAAAATTTCCAATTTTCCGAACTTTTTTTCCTTCTTTTCTTTTCTCTCTTCCGCTATCTTTCCCTCTCCCTTTTGGGTTTTTTTCTGTTTTTTTTCTTTTTTTTTTTGTTTAAGAAATCGTTCTATATTCTTTTTGCTATTTTCAACTAAAATTCATTGAAATTTTATCGTTTTTTGAAAAAATTTACCCTTTTTTTATCTTGTTTCCTCTTATGTTTTTCTTTATCCAAACTAAAGATTAAATTTATAATTTATAAAGCAATTGCTTTTTGTTAATATAATAATTAATAAGCTAATTCCAATAGAGTATTTTTTTCCCTGTGCTAATTTTAACATTTATAAATTATGCAACACATTCTCACTAATCACTAATCTCTTAGTTTTTTATTCTATTTTCACTTTTAAAATATTCAAATGAATGAGATTAGTGGCATGGCAATATTCTTTTTTGTGGTTTAGAAAACATAAATTTCTTTTTTTGAAAATTTTCAGCCATGTTTTTCCAGCATTTTTCTATAATAAAGAATTAATTTTGATAGTGTTAAATTTCTGAAAATTAAAAATTATTTAGCATTAATTTAATTCTGTACATGAAAAATGAATTGTAGCAATTAACTCATATTAGTAGAAACTTGTTGGTTGTAATACTAACTTTAAACTTTCCCAAATGTAATTTAGCATAAAAAGTTTTCAAATTTAAGCTTCAATTTGTTTCTTCATTTGCAGCATTTAAATTAAACCTGTTGCAAATTCTAAAATTTCCATGTACTAACCAATTGTAAAATGTATTCAAAATATTTGAATGTTTACCAGAATTATTATTATTATTTTTTTTTTTTTGAGAAGAAAAGATGTGTGTTTAAAATTCGTATAAATTTGTGCTATTTAAAAAGTTTTTCTTTTTTTCTAATCAAGTTCAATCAAATTTATTATAATTTTTGCAGTGATTTCACCGATGATAGATGCACGACAAATGAAAACATATTGCATTTAGAAGAATGTATCTGAAAGTTTAATATTTATCTGTTTGTAATTATTTGTACAATAATGGATGCATTAATATTAAATGCTGGACATTCGCAATTGGAAGAACAGCTAAAAATCGCAGCAGCTTGCGGTGTAGCGGAACGACAACACGGATCTAGATCTAATGATATTACCGCGGTGATAGCAACGGATGATAACGATGAGATCACAGCAATGGAAGACAATAATGAAGGTTTATAATTAATTTTAATTCTTGTAAGAATAAAAAAAAAAAGTGTCAGCATTTGTTTGCCTTTTTTTTTCTTTAACAAAAATGAAAAATATCAACGGTTTTTGATTAAAAGTTTTTTGTAGTTTGAAATGAAATTTTAAAATTCTCATTAAGATTTATTTAAATTACTTGAAATTACTAATATTATTTTTTTTATATAAAAAAAATTTTTTTCTATGTTTAATTAATACATTATTTGTTTTTATAAATAATAATTGTAATCTGTAGGGAAGTTTTTTTTTTGAAAATGTGTATATTAAGCAGTTTATATATTTTTTTTAATTCTTGAAAATTAACAAAAACCATTGACCAAAAGCATATATTTATTTCTTTAATTATAATAATTCATACTTCTTGAAATTTTTAAAAATTTCATTCCATAATATAGCATTATTCTTTTCATATTCAATAAAGAAATAAACCGAAACTATTTTTTCTTCATTTTAAACTGAAAATAATTTCTGATCATTGACCAAAAAGTATGTTGAACCGAACAAAATTCCAAAAATTCATAATCTAATCCTACTTACGTTCGTTTTTGAAATTTCAACTTACTATTCATAATTTTTCTAGATTGCACAAAATTTCGTAAAATTTCAAGATACAAATTTTATAAAAATTTGAAACTATTTCTTCTCCATTTTTCTCCTTCACAATATCATTATTTCTTGAATTATCTATGATATTTTAATTCATTTATGGTAAAACAAATGAAAATTGGGCATTCCATGCAAATTTTATAAAATCCAAAATGGAACAAGTTTAATTTCTCAGAAATTAATAACAAATATAAATTTATCTTTAAGATGATAATCTACAGTTACCTCCATTTAATATTAATCTTTGCATACCATCTATAATTTTTTATATGTGGCTTTTCCATAAACTATAATTTCACGACATTCTGTTACAAGGTCATAAAAAAAAAAATTAAATTAGCTGTTTCTTTTTTTTTTCAATTACTTTTGACCAATTAATTTATTTTTTTGAAGCTAACATAAACTAAACAAAAATGGACTTTGTTTAGTTTATTTCACCATTATTTAATTAATATTTTTACTATGTATTTAATTATATGCTTTGATTGACATATTTTTCTTCTGATATGTCCGATTAAAATTTATTTGAATAAATTTAGGAAAAAAAAATGATAATTAATAATGTATAATATGCATTTTAGGTGGAAGTAAAATTTCATTTTAGTTTTTAATTAAAATTAAATTAAAAATGTTTAAAATGTTAAATTCATGGCAAAAAAAATAGATAGGTGTGTAAGTCTATTCCATTCATTTATTGCTTCTGTCTTTTTTTTCTTTTTCACTCATTTATTTTGATTAGTAATAATATTCCAAATAAATTCCAAGAGATTGACATTTCAAATGACGCTACGAATCAAATAATAAATGAAGCAATTCAAACAGTAGGAGAAGTAAAGAAAAAAATAGAAAAATTAGAAGGAAGTTTTCTTTTTTTTTTTTCCTTAAATTTTTTTTTCGGTCATATGACCCAGTGACCTGTATGTGCTACTACTGCTTCTGCTCTTGCTACTACTACTATGATATATGTATCTGTGTATGTGTGTGTGTGTTTCTGTCTGTGTGTAATTGTTAGGAGAGAGAGAAGGGGGGACAGGGGACATGGGACAGCACATTCGTGAATTCAAATTTTAATCCAATTATTCCAATTTTTTTTTTTTACTTCAAGATTTCGTTTTTCATCTTTTGCAATAATCAGCAATTTCTGTAATTCAGCAATATTTTCTGAAAGGAAAACTGATAAATGAAACTGATAATAAGAATAAATGAAATAAAATAAAATGAAATTAAATGAGTGAAAGAATCATATTTCATGAAGAGAAGAAAAAAAAAAGTAAACGTTCATCATTCATTACTGCTTATTTCGTAATTTGGAAATAAGTAAAATCTACTGAAATAATTGAGAGCCCAGATTAAAAGAAGTTAAAATTCGCTTAGATTATATAATCAAAAGCTAAAAAGAGATGAGGTGAAAGAGAGCGACAAAGATAGAAAATGTGAAAAAAAAAAGAGAGAAGAAAAAAGATTTAAATTGAAATATGAAGTTAAATGCAAATTGTGAGAAAAAAATTAATCAGGAGAAAATAATTAAAAGAAATTAATGCTTGTGTTAAACATTATATTTATTGGTTAGAGGAAATAATCGTTTAAAAAAAAACTTTGTATTGCATATAATTGGATTATACATAGTAAACCTTCTCAAATCTTTTTAATTACTCATTATCGACAGCTAGTTTAATGCCTAAATTAGGTTAATTTTAACAATGTTCTTTTTAAACACCACTTCTATCACTATGATATGGTTTGTCGTTAGTTCTATCACGATGATATGGTTTATATAATCATTTATCCATCGTTTGCCCGCGAAACTGATTGCTAGTAGTGCCAAAAGCTAACAGTTTATCTCATATTGTTTGCATTTGTTCGTTGCTAAGTTATTATTAACTTAAAAGAAGCCAAGTTTTTAATTAAGCTAAATGAATTTACAATTAATACTTTACTCTATGTAATAAGTTTAGCAAAATTTTTGCATATGCTACTGCTTACTACTCTAGCACCTGTCATTACATAAAATATGCCTTTTCATCTGATTATTTTCATCTAAAATAGCAGATAAAAGTTAAGTTGAGGTCCAAAAGGTAATGCTGCGGTAGGTGAAATGAAGAGAAAAAGATTCGGATATAAACCAGTTTTGAAAATAGCTCTTTTGCAATTGTAACTGTTCACATAAAATTTGTACATTCCTATGGGTATATTTTGTATATATATATATATTGAAAAGAAATACAATAAAATAAAATAGTAAAGATAAGGATATTATTAGGTTGGAATAAGGAGAGATGGAGAAAAAGATAAAAAACGGATAAAATTATAACAATTTGCTAATATAAAACCATTCGCTAATAGAAAAACCATCCTTTGTTTTATCCCTTCCCTCTCTCTCTCTGTTCTCACAACCGTATTTTCTTCTTTTACTTCTCTCTCTTTTTCTCCCTCTCTTTCTCTCTCTTCCTCTACATATTCTCGTTTATTTTTTGTATTGAATCTATTTTGGTTATGATTAAAAAGTTATGAATTAGGTATATATAAATATTTTATTCATAATTATGTATATAAGTATATTCGAAATAAGGAAAAAAATTCCAGAAGAAATAGATATTTATTTTATACAAATTATACACATATGATTTACCTTTTCGGTATTATAATCGTATTAGGTTAGCATAAATTGATGTGATAGGCTTCTGTTACTTTCTTATAATTGTCTTACTTATTTCTTTAGCTTATATCGCGTAAATATTTTCAATAAGGGATTGTTGAATTCTTTCAATACTGTTTGACTATAATAATATACAATGAATTATGTGTTGTAAGAAATTTAATTTTGATTATAATTAAAAATTAAACTAAAATATTGAAAAGTTTGTAAATCGTTAGGGAATAGTATCATATTTTGCTAGTATCATTTTATAATAGGTACTCTAATTTTACAAACCATTTCAAGTCTTAAAGGATTCATAATAAACTATGCAAATTGCAGGTATTGTGGAAAATTCGATGGCATCTCCATCGTCAGAGCACGATAGCTCAGCGGGTTTACCATCACCTCCAAAACAAGCATTGATGGATGACGATTTTGTTAAAACTCTCGAGCAACTTTCGAAACAAGTTTGTTAAATTATTAATTCATAATGAATCTCACTATTTTTTCAAAAGTTTTCGTAAAGTTTTTGTGATTGCAATTACCATCTGTGAATTTTTTCCCATTTATGAATGATTGTATGCTTTTACTTCAGTAGTTTATTTATTATTGCATATTTTAGACTTCTCAGTAGTATGGAATTAAATGAAATATTTCATTCGGTTGCAATTGAAATAAATTTTTTCCTCTAATACTTAATTATTGCGTAACCATTAAATTTAATAAATTATTCAAAAAATGTATTCATTCTTTCTTTTTTTCCCCACCATAGTGTTATTATAAATTTTCTACGCAACACGCGGCATATCTTCCTAACACCTGAAATGTTCTTGTGATCTATCAAAAATTAATTTCAGTTTATATTGTCATAGCAAAACTGAATGATACGAAAGTGACGCATAATGCGCTAATGCATTTCAACCTGACAAAATTAAGTAATGTGAAAGTAGAAGTTTTTTATAATAATTAATTTAGATACAGTATCACCTGTAAACTTGTTTAATTTTCAGCAGAGTTCACGAGTACTAAGCACTGCAGAACAAGGCATTACTCCTCAGCATGGTAATTTCAGAACTGTACTGAAAAGACCTGATTTAAAAGGTCGTTTTCTTTTCTAATTATGAATTTTTGAATAATTGTTTAACATAAAAAAAGGAATGAATTGTTTGTAAGGTACTCTTGGCATTTGGAACTCTTGGCGTTTAGAAGTTTTAAGTAAGAAATGAAGTTTTACATGAAACAATGAATTTTTTATTTGCTTTATCAGTATTTTTTTTTATTTGAATGTTCATCCAGAATTGTTGTTAGCAGTGAGTAAATACACTTACTTCATTGTGATATGAATGAATTAGTGATAAAAGATTCCTTCCCAAATTAAAGTGAGATTTACTGAAAGAGTGTCAAGTAGCATATAGTAAATATTTAAAAATTTTATTCGGTAAAGCAGGTTCGATTCATTTGTTTCATCGGATATGATTCTTCAACATTTTGCTATTACCTATGACAGCTGCTATTTAACTTTTTTATGGATGATGCAAAATTTATTCCAAGTGTATATTCATTATCTAGATAAATTTAGTGACAAGCTAATTAATCATTAACATTTGTAGGAACTTTCCGGTGTTCGATATGTCAAAAAATTTTTTGTCATTCATCGTCACTAAGTCGTCATCGAATGCAAGCACATTTCAAAAGTTACACATGTACGCTATGCAGAAAGGAAATTACAAGTTTGTGTTTTCTTATTTAAAGAAAGATTTGAAAGACTTATCATTATTATTAAACAATTTATTTGCATGACTGCAAAACTAAACCAAAAGAAAAAAACCAAAAGGATTTAAAAAAAAGGATTTGGATAAAACTTAGATATTTGAAATTCAGAGATTTATTATAGTAATTTCTTTTTTCCTTTCTTCCATTTAAAGTAATACCTTATTTTTATACTATATGGTAAAGTTTAATAATCATTATCTTCTTTTGCTTTCTACACACCTTTTCCTAATTAATTGAGTTTAATTCTGTGTTCTGCTTTCCACATAGCTTTTCCCAATTAATTACTTGAGTTTAATTCTGTGCATCCAGCGTTATTTTTATTTTTTCAAATAAAGTTAATTCTTAAACAAAGTTAATTTAGGTCTAAAATTTTTAAGTATAGGTTAATTTAATTTTTAAATATAGGTTGATATTCGAAACATTTCAAGTTTTCAAATTTATCAGAAAAAGGAATAATAGTTTTTATTATTATTGTATTCATCGTTGTTCCAGTAGTAAATGAATTTTTATTCATTTCTTTTAATAAAACTACAACAATAAGAGCTATATTTATTATTTTAGGCGCATTAATTGTTACATTAATAATATGAAAATATCACAGTAATTGTTACTATTAACATTAATAATAAGAATAGTATAAATTTGTTATAGAATATTATTATAAATTCTAGTGGCAAACAGTTTATTTCAAATATTTATTTTAATCACTAAAAGAAATATTTTAGTGCATTTTTATTTTTCATAATGCTTTCGAAGATGGCAAATGGGAACAAGAGCTGAGTGAGCGAATTATAGAAAATCCTCTCAAGAATGGAATCTTTTGCATTCATCCAGAAAGATTGTGGAATGAACGAAGTATTTTATGGGGTTATTTTGTGTATGTGTGTATGTGTTATTGGTTTGACCCAATTGACAACTAATCAAGTAGCAACCAACCGGTGTACAATAACCAACATTGTCTGCACCATTTCTTTTTACACCATTTAACTTAAGTGGATTGATAATTAATTGAGGGGAAAAGAGACAACTCCATAAACCGCTTGCTATTATTGAAATATTATGAACGCAAATTTTGAATAGTAAATCTATCCCGATCAAAATAGAATAAATATGAACGGAAAAATTTATTGAAATTTTTGAAATTACGAATTTCATAAAATTGATCTAATCCTAAATCACTCAGCTAATGAAAATGGATTAATCGATTGTTTCGTTTTATCAAATTAAAAGTTTAAAAAATCAGAAAAAAGATTCAGGCAAAAAAACAATGTTTTTTTTTGCTCATCAAACGTTTGTACTTGAGGGGAAGGTTTACAAAAAAGGATTTTATTTATTGATAGAGTTGAATTGCAGTTATTTTATTTGAAATTCAGAAGTAGGAAACATTTCCATATCTAATAAATAGTCACAACGTATTTTCATTAGACTGTTAAGTATTATTTTGATTAGCAAAAGGGAACATATATCAAATTACTAATTCTAGATTAGACTTGTTTCTATTCTCTTAAATTACTAGTCAATTTTGAAATAAGTGATAGATTCTATAATTCATTTACCAGAAGAAATGCAATTATTTATTTTTAAATTTGTTGAAGAAAACTGAGGGTTATTTTACATCCAGCAGTCTATGAAACTAAACTATTGCTGTAAATTTCATTTCGATACTTTTTTATTTATTCCATATAAGAGTGTAATACTACCACATTTCTGCGAAGATTTTCTACCAGAATATGATATTCACCAACCATACGTTTGCACGGCAATGTCATTTTATCACTAAGTTATTCCTTTCACTTAACAACTAGTTCTTTTTTATTGTATTTGACTCCATTTCATTATATTTTTAACTCATTTCATTTTTTAAACAAAATTTATCAATAAAAATAAAAATCACTCCCTCCAAATGAGTATCTTTTCATAATTCATCACTTTTTAGTTTAAATTAATACGAATTATTTTCAACTGAGATGTCTTCTCTTAATTGTTTTTAAGTGAAATGGCGACGAAATCTTTTTTATTTTGAGTGTTTTGATCAGGTCAACTATCAATTACCGTAGCACACTAATGCCATTAACTGCTGAAGTAAATATCAATGCTTTGTAAAGAAGAAATAGCGAATGAAAGAAGATGAAAGCGAAACAGAAGTGACCGTTTCGGAATGAATGCAGTAAATTAAAATTTAGAAAAATTAAATTGAGATTTAGAAAAAAGCAGTAATACAGTTGTTTTAATTAGGTTTTGAATTTACAATTCAATTTTGTTTGGCTATTCTGTCCTTTTTCAGTTCACTCTCATTTCTATTCCAGTTTCTGATTTCTTCTGTCCTATTTTACTTTTGTTTTGTTTTTCCTCTTCTTCATGCCACATATGATTTGCTTTAATTTTTCTGAAACTATTCCTTTTCTCTTCCATATATGAGAAAAATGTTTGTTCCCAATTTTTTTTTTGTTTCCTCTTCTCCACTCATGACACAATTTCCAAATCACAAAAATTTTTGTGGAAAGAAAATAAAAAAAAAATTTCTTTCAAATCAGATGGCACTTCTATCTGGTGATATTGAAAATGAAATGAAAAGTGAGTTACTTGATAGATAATTGCGGATGAGAAGGAAAGTGTCTGTTTTTTTTTTTGCTGAATACATTTAAAATAAATTATTATTATTTATTTCGAATTAATACTTAAGTGATTACTTATTAAATCAAGGAAATCAAGCAATTAATATAATTACGATATGTCATTTAATTTTATACTAATATTTTATCAATTAAATTTTACGATAACGTTAGCATTTTGTGCTAATGCCATTATCATGATAATGATAATGATGTTGATCACTATCATTATCATTACCATTTTTGATTGTCGTATTTAGTGAATAACTGGAAAAGTATGAAGATAGCAGTAGGTACGTATTGGTACGAAGCGCCTCAAGGAACAAAACTAACTGTCCATTATTTGAGATGTTTGATGTTTTTTCCTTCAAAGAAGAAAAGCTCGTTTTTGGATTTTTACCTCACGGAACTAGTACCTTGGTACCTTGTGGCACCTGTTACTACTGCTATGGACATACCTGTAATGAGTGAATTATGAAATTTGTGATAAAAACTTTTGAGCTGAAATTTATATCTCTTCATCAATTTATAAAAGTGAAATAATTCATGTTCATTATAGAAGTACTTGCTTACTTCCTTATACACATGAAATTTTACTGTGAATTATACAGGATGAAATTAATTTATGAATATTTCCAGCTGTAAGTTTATTTCAAAAACACATCCCTTTCTTTACAATACAAATCACTGATCAATAATTCTTATCTAATTATAGAAGCTAATTAATCTATCAGTTTACTTCCTTATTTTTCAAATAAATTCTTCCCAGTTGTTTTGCTCCCTCATTTGTTTAATTTTTTAATGATAAAAAGAAAAAATATTCAAACTTTTATTCGTACAAGAAGAAAGAAGATTTCGGAAGTATATGCATTAGATTTTGGAAGGTTTGAAAACACATCATATCTGTTCAATTCCTGATTTTTCTTGAACAATATACAAACTTTTTCGGTCATCTTACCGATTTGCTTTCAATACATGTTTCATCATTTTCTTCAAGATCATTGGAATAAGATTTTATGTTATTTGGGTAATTATCATTTTTTACTCTTATTTCTGAAAAATTGGAAATTTGAATCTAAAAATTTATGAAGACGCAATTCAAATTCTGACAAAAGGTGCAAAATACTGGAAATACTCAGATTTACACAATCAGATTAAAATATTGAAAATTTACAATGATCCTGTTTGATGAATACTTAGAGAAGATGAAATTTATCAGCTAATGTAAAAAAAATGATCGATTGATGGTTGGATCAGTGGATCACTTTGTTCCGCTATTAAATACAGCTTTTTTTTCCTTTCATTGTTGTGCTAAAGAATTGAGAAGTAATGGTTGAAATAAAATAATCGAAAAGATAGTTTCCTTTTTAACAAAAAAAAAAAAAGAAAAACGAAAATGTATCGATGCTTTTTAAATCATTTTGCAAATTTTGTAATCAGTGAAATTAGTAATGCGAAGTTGAAATTAGTAATAGGTATTGCACTGTATTAATTTTAATTCATTGGAAAAAGCCTGTAAGATCGATACCTAGAATTTATCACTAACCATTTTTTCCTCTTGACAAAATGACTCTTACATCTAATAACCATGAAACATAAAATCCATCAAAAATTTCATTTCATAATTGGAAACTCAATTTATCCTTTTTTCTTTTTATTTTTCAGATTCTAGCCAAATATTTAAGTTAAATTAAATCCTAAGCAAACTTTTAAAAAAACTTTCATCAAAAGATTAATGCGAAAGAAAAAAAAAAGGTGAATAGATATACTGCTTGAATATGAATAATACATCGATTTTTCTCGCCTTTCAAAAATATATTACTTCCTTGTTTGCATATGGTTTTATAAAAATTCAGAAAAAGGAAAAAAAATCGAATTTTCTAAAATTTTCTAGCACACTTTTGAATTCAATTCAATAAAAATATTCAATGGGGAAAAATTGGATGAAGGAAGATGGAACTCAAAATTTATTCGATATTTTCCACTAAACATATCATCAACATGTTTGCATAACTCGTCAAATTGACAGTTAACTAACATTTTTCTTTTTTTTCTGCTATACTTTAAGATCTGTCTAAAATTCTTTATGCGTTTTTTTTCTCTTCTTTCGTTTCTTTTTTTAGCTCATAAATTACTGATACTCTCTCACCTTACATATCGTCTACTTTTATCTTTATTGCATCCATTTAGATGATAAATTTCACCTATTAGCAAATTATAATGAATAAAATCAATGGGACTGTCACATATATATTTCAAATTTCAAATGGGCCTTAAATGATTTGAATTTTAGTTTTAATCTAACTTACTTTTGACGATTTAACACAGAAATTAACATAAAATTTATCGTGAATAGAAAAATGAATTAGTGAAAGTATAAGAATTTGAAATTTTTATTGCTTAACTTTTTATCACTGATATAAGTGTAGTGCAAAAAAATGCGAGATTTCTGAGTATGAAAATGAAATATGAATAGAAAATTTCAGAAATATGAAGGAACTGTAGTGATTTGGATTGTATTGCTGCCAGATGCTCTAGTTTCAGTATTTATTTTTGTTTCATTTGATTCGATAGTCAAATTATAATGTTGCTTAAAAGTTTGTAAAATAAATGCTGACGAAGACGTGGAACAGCGATAAAATCAAAGTTAAATGTAAAAAATAAAAGAAATGAAGCATAAACAATTACTTGAGATAAATAGGAAATATTACATACTTGCATTGTCTTAAATTGATATTCCTTTTTGGAAATTTAATTGACAGTGTTCATTTTAGAATAAGGATAAAAATTAAATATTCTTGATCAGATTTGCTCTAAATTACTGTAAGGCTTTATCGAATAGCTTGAAAATTTCACTCACTAAGTTACAAGTTTACTACTACGAATCAAATATTAATAGCTATAGACGAAAATTGTCGTATCTTTCTGCTTCTCTTCTTTGTTGCTACTGTACTTTCTCACAAAATGATGAAATTACGGTATTGTAGGTTTGAAACGATTATACTCATCACAAGTACTTCTTGTACGATAGTTTTAACCAGCGATAGCATCTGTGATGAAAAAATAATCGAAGTATGCGCAAATTACCGTAATCGATTAATGCTCATAAATTTTCATAAGATATGCATAATTTTTGATGGAAAGTTCTTTTGATGGACTTGCTAACTTGTATCATACAATATTACATATTGACTTTAATCATCAATTATTTATGTTAAACTGATATATATATATATATATATTTACATACATATACATATTAAAGATAAGAAATATACTAATGAAATATAGATTTTATTATTTGTTCTCAAATACGCAACTTTTTATTGAACAATTATTGACAAAGTAAATGAATCACTGTAACTTTTCAATATTATTAAATTAAATGGAAGGTGGGTGGAGGTAAAAAATTTTTAAAAAAAACTAGCTGTTTTAAAAGTGTCTTTTTATGCATTTTTTTTTCTGTTCGATATGCATTTTCTTTATCATCAACGTTTTCCTTATTGCTAAAAGAAAATTTTTCGTGTATCGTTTGGATCCGCCTTACGCAACAAATAAATATCAAACAAATATATAGAGCCTTTTTGGCATTAGAGTGACCGATTGGAATGAAACTGTCTGTTTGTGAATGTTTGTTAAAAATTATTCATTTCATCTTTCTTTTTTTGCCCTATTTACTATTTGATTTGTTATGCTTTTCTTTGTAGTTGAATGATTGATATATATACTGTTGCATAAAATATTCACATTTATATAGTTTCTAAGAGATTCAGAGACTAATTTTTCTATTTCAATTTATAGTCATTCTATTTCACGATTTTTTTTTAAATTATGTACAATTTGCTTTGATATTCTTTTTCGTCTTATCTCTTTCTCAATTGTATATAGCAGTGCAGTTTAATAGTTGTCATCGTCACAAGAAGTTTTAATATAATTGAGTTTGGTTTTACAAATTAATTTTGTAAAATTTTGCACGTTTTCATTAGCGGAATATTTCAAATTCTCAAATTATTTGACTTGTTTTAAAGATCATGTTTTTTTTTAATGCATGTAATGATGCATTTTATTGGGTGAAGTCCAGGTCATTTTATTGTAACATGTTATAAACATTTAGGAAACATCAAAACACTCAAAATTTTCACATAAGGCTTTGAAACATTTGTTTTGTTTTTTGTGCGAAATGAGAATCTTTTTTTTAAAAAAAAGAAAACATTCAAAATTTAATAAAATTGTTGACTTTAGCATCAGTTTCATTCATTCCGTTCTGAAAAGTTATCATATTATCAGTAAAATCGAAAACTGGATATTTTTCCTTTTTTCTCTTGCCTACTTTCTTCTATCAAAACTTATGTGACAATTTTGTTTTCTCTTGGTGTTTTTTCTTTTTTACTTTTAATTTTCTTCCCATCCATGAATTTCAACAAGTTTTCCCAGAAAAAGGAACGATGTTTTGAGATTAACACGGATACAACAATTATTTGGTGAAGAGAGGAGAAGACGAGAGTGTTTTTTCGAACAGTATTTCAAAGAAAAAAATAACCGAAATGCACCCCGTAGGGCAAGGAAAAACCAAATTAAGGATTAACGGATGACGGGAGTAGGGCAAAAGAAATAGGAAAATAGAAACGAATGAAATTTCACTTAAGAAGACCCAATTAATCGGCAAATTCGAATTTCTTAAAGGAAAAAAAAACACTTTTTTCCCGTATTGTTTTTGTATAAATATATTTCTCTTTTCTTTTTCTTTCTTTTTTCTCTTCTTTTTTTTTATTTCCGTTTGCTGTCGGAAATGTCTTCTTCTAATTTGAAAAAAGTTAAGGTTGAAATGAACTTTCACTTCTTTTTTTACTTCTACAAAAAACTACAAATTAAAAGAGATATAAAATAAATTTCATAATATGCTGAACCTTTTCGTTTATTATTATAAATTAATTTTTATTCAGTAATACTCATATGCTTCTTTTGTCTAATCTCTTATATTGACGAAATACTTTATCGTCTAATATTTTTTTTAATCACATTTTTGATAAAAAAGCAGTAACCTTTAATGTTTTCATATATACATTAATTTCAAATTAAAAATTTTGTGAATTACTAATTAAGAAACTTAAACTTCCTTTGATCAAGAAGGATAAATTTTTTAAATTCATCTCCTTTAAAATTTTATATATCACTTGAAATCTATTGCAAATTTGAATAAAGTGAAAGATAAATTTTTTTCCTAAAATTTCAAAAAAATATTAAATGAGATTATAAAATTATAAGAAGGTATGATAAGTATTTAGGTATTATTGAAATAAAAACGATTATTTTTTAAGTAATTGCACAACAATTAATGTATACTTTTTTGCGAATTATTTCGACGTTGAATTTTTTAAAAATGACATTTGGTCAGTTCATAATTCCAACTCTGCAATCTTTTGCTTAAAATTTAAAATCCTTGATCTGTACTTTAAATTTATAGTTTTTCCAAAATAAAATTCTTTTAGTTTACAATTTCAATTCTACATTTATTTTAAAAAATGATTTTTTGTTAGCTTTGAAAGAAAGAACTGGACATTTCTTCTCGTTTTTTATGCATAGATTTTAGCCATGAATTTTTGTCAAAAAAGGAAAAAAGAAATACTTTTTACTGTAGAAAATATTTTTTTAAGCATATGTTTCAAATTTTCTAAATTTCTCCTTTTTATTCAAAAAAGTATACAAACAGAAAAAGATCATCATTTTTCATGGTCATGACCACGAATATCATCACTGTTATATTACTATCGGTCATGTCAGTCAGCTTCAAACAATATCAACGATTAACGGTTACTTGTCCCAATGGGTTTGGTAAAACTGGTTTACAGGATATATACAAAAAATTAAAAGCAGGATAAAGAAAAAAATGGATGTCCTCTACCTCTGCGTTTTCATCGCAACAAATAAAATGACGAACAATAAATAGAAAAAACGAAAACAAAAAAAGAAAACAAGAACAAACCGATTTTCCCTTTTCATTTTCTTTTTTTTGCATTTAATTTTTGCAAAAACCTTAATTTGGCATCGGCCATTTTCATTGTTCCTTTTTTTTTCTTTCATTAAAAAAAAAAATGTTATCAATCTATAGTTCTTGAAAAGAAAAAAGAAGTAACCTCTTCTTTCCACTTTTCCACCTTCTATTATTATTTCTTTTCCGATATGAAAACTTGTTCCATTAAAATGTTCGAAATCTTTTTTTTTTTTTTTTTTTTTGTCACCACGTTGTATACTGCTGTTTTGTTGTTTTGTTGAAAATACCTTTTTCCAATCCATCTCAAACATGAAGGACAGTAGTTTTTTTTTTGGTCTAATTCTGATGATTACTGTCCATCTAACATCGTCGATAATAAATAACAATAACAACGGCACTATATACTGTCATCCACTTACCCCTGCCACTACCATCATCATTATCACTGTCATCATGTCATCACTGTAACTGTTACAACTGTTTGCTATTGCCATCCATTTCCCGCTATTACTGGTAATAATAAAACAAACAAACAAGCGAATAAGCAAAAAAATTGAAAACAAAATCTGCTTTTCATTATAGTTTCATAAAAATTACCAAAGCATATAATTTATTTTTTCATTTATTTATTTAATTTGATTAATTAATTAATTTACTTATTTATACAAATCACAAAGTAGCTCGAACGAAGTTTAATTTTACATCATGTAAACAATTACCATTATATTATTATATTATATTATATAATATAGTATATAATATTACATATTATATACTATAATTACTGTTATATATTATATTGTATTATTATATATTATATATTACATTATATATTACATTAATACTATATTGTATTGTATAATACTATATTATTTATTGTAGTATTATATATATTGCATATACGATATATATAATTAAACAATAAACGCTCTTATTTCGATTTTTCCATTCGAAATAAGTAGGAAGAAAAAAAATGAAATTTCAACCATTTAAAATATATATATCTTCCAGATTCTTTTTTTTGCCTCTATCCAATCTCTTCATCCATTTATTTAGTCATTCATTCACATCTATCTATTCGTGCATTCTTTCACTCAAATCCAATCTCATTCAGTCATTTATTTTTCCCATTAATGGAATTGCTGAAATTATTATTAATTATTGCAATTTTTTTCTATTCATTTCTTCCCATTTGTAATTCTTTTATTAGAAATATATCATCACCACTATCGGTGTTATTGCACATATTATTAAATATATTTGCAGTTTTAAACCAGAAATATTTTAAGTTTAATTCATTTTTTTCTAATTCAGTTCAGTTTGGTCTTATTCAATTTGTTCAAATCTATCCGTTTTTGGTAAAGGGAATAAAGATATTTATTTCATTTTCATTGGTAAACGTGATGTTTTTTGTTTGAAAAAAGGGGTTGTACCAACAAGTTAAGTTTCTCATCCTTTTCCTTTCTTTTTTTTTCTGTGTCGCTGAGCAAGTGGACATAACAGTGAAATCAGTGGCCACGACGACGACAACAACAGTAACAACAAACCAATAATAATTTTCATTTCTTATCTTCCTGTCTCTTTTTTACCATTCCGTACTCATCAACTCTTCATCCTTTTAATCGTGTCACTGTCATCTGAAAATCTTCTCACTTTCATCTTTACTTTTCCCCCACCCTCAAAATACATTTTTACCCTTCTCAACTACAGACGCCCATCTATCTATCCATCCCTTCTCCGTTCATCATCCCATCATCCATATTCATCCTTCCGTTCATTTACTTCAAACCTGTACTCTTTTTTAACTTTCCCCCTGATTACACCCTTATCACCACTTATTTTTACTACAGCCTCTATTGCAACTTCGCTAATATTCACTGCTAATTATCGCTGTCATTAATATTGTCACTACATACATTTTCAAAAATCTCATCGAAACCACAGCAGTCTGTTGCAAATTCTTGCCTTTTAAAGAATTTTGAATTTAAAATTCCACTTCAATTCTATTGATTCTCACGCAAATGGTAATTTCTACCTTGGAACCTTTCATTATTTTTGTCTATTACGTTAACAAAACTGTTTCCCTTTGAGGTTATACAATAAATCATTTTCGGTTGGATGCGAAACGAAGCAATTTATAATTTCTATACGATTGGAACAACGCAAGTTATTACTTCATTTATCAATTCCCATGTTACAAAATGCAAAAAGTAGTAATAGTATCAGGAACAGCGGCAGTAATAAAAACAATAAGGGTGAAGATGGTGGTACTGATGATAGTAATACTGATACTGGTGGTGGTGATGGTGGCGGTGGTGGTAGTGGTAGCGGGGCTTTTCAACCAGTTAAACCTCGATCTATGGGAAATTTATCACCTGTGGCATCAACGACAAAAATGGATGAATCGTTGGTTGTGGCACGACTTCATATCGACGAAATGGCCGTTGATTCGTCCACTCCAACTACTACCACAATTGAAAGACGCAAAAAGAAACCATACAAAGAATTAACTCTAGAAGAAAAAGTTCAGTTGATTCGGTTAGCGGAAGAAAATGCTGGAATGAGTCAAGCTAATATTGCGGAACGTTATTCAATTGCTAAAAGTAATGTTTGTCGAATTTTGCAACGGAAACACGAATATCTTCGAGCATATGAATGGGCCGGTTTTGCCGGATCTCGAAAGCGTAAACTTCGTGGTGATCCACAGCAGCAGCAGCAGCAGCATCATCATCATCAACAACATCAACAATCACGTGGAAGTACCAAAAATTTTAATAATTTTCAAACTTTAAAAATGGCAAATGCGACAAATTGTACTGTATCCCGTAATCATTCAACAAATTATGTGGAATTGACAACATCAAATGGTAAGGAACGGGCAACCAACGATAATCGTCTTATTGTACCACAACGTCCTGCAACAATCATACAACGGGGTAATATCATTTGTATTTACTTCGACATTTTCCTTAGATATATTTTTGCGATTAAATACGGACTAAATTATAGGATTCCAAATATTTCGCTCTTTCATCGTCTTCTTTCTATTTCGTTTTCTTTCTCTCTTTTTAAGCAGTTAAGAAAATCCTGCAGTTCTTTCCTGTAAATATATTAAGAAATAAAACTGCCAATTACTTTTCAGTGTCCATTATTGGTCATTTTTCTAACTCTTTTATTGATACCTGGAATCCGTTATTTTTCAAATTTAACTGTGAGGCATCTTATATACTGCTATATCGATTTATTATAATCCATTTTCTTCCATTTTGAAATTTGTATTTTCACTTTAAATAATTCAACTTATAATTTAATTGAATTCTCGCCTAATTTATTAGTTATTAATAGCTTTACTTATCATTTTTAGCTCAGAAGCAAATGAAGGCATAGATTTCAGGTTAATTGATTAATTTACCTTTAGAGTTATCACTGCTAATTTAATTAATGTACTTTCAAAAAAGTATAACTTTTTTGATTTCTTTTATCAACTTTTATTCTCGAAACTAAGTGTTTTTATTAAAGATGAAAAGTTTTAATTACAGTCATTTGAAAGTCATCTCTTGAAAACCATTTCCATTTTTTTTGCTTAACTTTTGATTATTAAAAATATTCTTTCTATATTTTTTATTTTTTTTTTTTTTTTTTTTGAAGATAAGCTGATTTGATCATTTTTTTTTACATTACTTCTTTGGATTATATTTAGTTTTTATTTTCCTCTTAAAAATTCTTTACTTTCAGATCTTTCTATTTAAAGAAACATAATCTATTTTAAGCTTGTTCTACTCTCTTAGTTTTCTCAATTAGTTATATAACACTTTTGCTTAGTTATACAACACTTTTTATCCAAAATATCCATTTTTCCATTTTTAGGAATAGAATTCAATGGGGTCTCAGTAATTAAAATTCTTTCCCTTCCTTATACCAATTACTTAGCTATCAATGAATAATTCAAATGGTATGACGAAATAATAGAATTATTTCATACCAAAAATGGAATTAAAATCAAGTTGGAATTTTCTTCACTTACTTCGGGTACTGCATTTCAGTTATTTATTAGTTTCTGTGGAGTAAGTCGTTATTCTAGTTGATTTTCCTTGGAAAATTTAACCTTTTCTAGTATTGAATTCTCGTAAGTTATAAAATCCACACTAAGCATTTTATAATCGTGTACTATATTGCAGCACACAACAATAATATCCTTTCATTATAGTACTAAATGGGGAGATACCCTAATTCATTGTTCTTTAAACAAGGTATGGAGGCAAAAATCGGCTTTGTATCAATTGGTATAAAACCTGATCTTGTAATAGGAGATTTAGTTAGTGTAAATCCGAATTTGCGTACTAGTTTAAGCACGGTATATCTGCATGATTAAAATTATTGCGACTTTTCTAAAGCTGTAGCTCACTTAAAAAAACTTTCTAATTTCGAAATAATTCTGAAGTGTTACAAAGCAATCCATCATTTACACTAATTGGTCTAAGGACACTTTCTTTTGCTTCATACATGTGATGGCTTTAAGGATATGAGTTAATTACCATTTCTCAAATATTAACTTTTTTGCGAAATTGGGACATTTTCTTTTAAAAATCTTGGGGCTGCATTTTTTTTTTATACTGTTTAGAATGAATAATTACTATTTTTTGCTCATAATTCTTCCGTATTATTGGTGCAGGATGTATGAAATGATTTGTTCTGTAATAATTAAACTTGATTGGTTAATTGATTAATTGTCATCTTATCAAAAAAGTAACAGCAGCAATTGTCATCATCATTCAGCAGCATAATAATTGGCACTATTGAAAAACTAGAAGAATGAGTAACAAAGAACCAAAAAATAAAAAAAAAAAGGAGGAGATGAATAATGAAAGAAATAATGAATTTTAGACTAGACGTACCTTTATATGAATTATAGTACTTAATTTGAATTGACAGAAATACGGGAAATATTCCATGCTGCTTCATTTCCCGCTTTTCCTCGGATAACAACCGAATAATCCTGAGAGCAAGAGTAAGTACAAATAAATTGATGGATGGATGAATTCGGTTTTCTTTGTCTTCTTGAAGAAAAAATACAGATTCAAAAAACGAAAAGAAAGAGAATTGGAAACTATTCATGATGTGCTACTTTTCATAAGGAAGATAAGTTATGATGAATAGTTTCCAATTCAGTTTTCAGTTTTCTTTTTGATAAAGTGGAATTATCTTTCAAAATTCCTCTATCCAATAAATTTTCAGATTTCATTCTTTTATTTTTTTTTTTACTTTTTTTCATATTTTCATTATGATTGATAACAAACAAGAAAAAGCAATAATAACCATGTGTAAGACTAGATCGAAATTAACAAATTGTTGCTACTCATTAATTGTAAGATTCATACTTTTTAGCTTCAAAATGATAAGCGTCGAGAAAGCTTTGATGTTTCTCTATCATCGAAAGAATTAATTGCTTTATTGTCATCCTATTAAGAGAAAATATTGTTCTAAACATGTCATATCCATCTTTACTGAGAGGAGAAAAAAGGAAGAGGAAGAAAAGAAAAATGTATCGAAGAGTTTAGCACTTTCATCAAATAGCTGTTTTTTTGAGTTTGTAATTTATCTAAAATTCTCGAAAATATATGTATGTCATTATCACAATAGTAACTGAGAATGTAATCGAATCAAAGGTATGAATTAAAAAATGACATTCATTCACTGCTTTAATATTTTCATTAATCAATCTGATGAATAATAGTATCGGATGGAAAAAGAGAAAAGGAATGGAAGGTATGTATGTAAGGTTAAGTTTTTGTGTAGCTTTTTTAATTATAGCCGAAATTGTACCTACTTTTTTCTTTTTCATAAATAAAGCTTTTAAATTCTTTCGATTATTTTAACAATCAAAAATAATTATTCAATGAAATTTAAATGCTATTATTATATTTGTGGATAATTTACAGGTAATGAAACACTTCGAGCGCATATGTACAAACAGCATCAAATTTCACGTATGTTTATGTGCCGTTGCTGTAATTGGGCTTTCCCGGATAAAACAAGTTTACATATGCATATGCAGGTACTTTTAATTTATTCATTTTCAAGATTTGTTGCGGAATTGAAACGAAAAAAAATTAAAACATTTGTGTAAGTATAATTAAAACGCTTGCATAAATATTTGAAAAAACTTAGGGTTTAATTTTGTTGTGATGTGGTAAGTATTATGACAAAAGCAGAAAGAATTTTCACCAATAAAATTGATGTAATGTTATTCCGGAGTGTATAATTCATTATTATGATAAAGAAATATGCAGTAATAAAATGAAAGGAATTTAAGTAAAAGTTGGAAGTAAACAACGACTATGTTAGACTTGAAAACTTATATTTAACAAATTTTGGATGTTTTCAAGATTAAATGGATATTTTATTTTTAAGTATTCCAATTTTGAGGCAAAAGAAGAAGGGAAAACGATATCGGTTCCGGTGATCGGTAAAGGTAATCCACCTACTACGCATCAAAACCAGCATCAACAGGAGCAACAACAGCAACAGCAAAATGAAAATCTAACTGGTCAAACTGGATTGACGGAAAAAGGGCGTCATTCACCGCAACTGTCAACGCTTCATGTTCCACAGCCACGAGTTCCTGCAACAAATCCGTTTGCTCCATTGCAGCTCCATTCATTAGTTGGCCTTGCACCACAACAAGCAGTCAGTCTTACCGAACAAACCTGTAAGTTGTTAAAAAGCTAACAGAATCAAGACTTAATATCAACATTTCTTCTATACTTAACGATTATTCTTGCAGCATTACAAGCAGCAGCAGCAACATTATTCTCGCCAATGGCTCTTCTTCGAGATACATCCGGAAGTGGAACACATGTGGATGATTTAATGTCAAAATTACGTGAACGTCTAATGCTAAATAATTTGGTTGCGCAATCCAGCTTTGGCCTTGCCGCATGGCTTTCAACTTATCCAAAAATGGATCAGTCAAGTAAAAAATTTTTCTTTTTAATTATTCATATATATATTCATAAAAGCAGAACGAATATTCAGACGTTTAAGATTTCACCAGTTTTATTTCCATGCATTTTTTTAATTACTGTTCTGAAAAATTGATTAAATAAATTTATCGTCTTGTCATAGATGCAAATGGTGGAAATCTTTTGGATATGTGCTCATCGAAGGATTCTGATGTCAATTTAGCTGCTGAAGAGGATGAGATTAATGTTGACAAAGAATATGACGATGATATGATAACAGACAGGAATAGTACAGACCAACATCAGTCACATATTGTATCATCTTATTTCATTTCTTTTTTTTTTTTTGTTTTATTAAAAGAATTAATATGACTATGACATCGGAATGAAAAGAAGGTTTACTAATGTCAGTTAGGTATTATATCGAATTAATTGATTGTCCTCCGAGGTCTTTATTATTATAATAATAAGAGTGATAAAGTTGTAATTATAAAGATAGAATGAGTATGAGAAGGGAAATATTATGCATAAAAATATCGTGTTTATAGCAGAGAGTGGTAACTTCATTTTTTTTCTTATTAGACTGAAAAGAAAAGTTATGTTTTATTCAGTTATTTATTTAAGTTAATATTTTTAGCAGTCCATCATTAATGACTTTTTTCAGATGGAATTAAACGGAAAGACAAAAGTCGAAACATCAATGAAGCTTGAAGAGAACAACAACAACAATAATACTAGCAGTAATATCGAACGACCTAAAAGCGCGAATGTGGTTGCAGATGATAAAAAGTATGTCTTTAGATTCCATTCTAAATTCTTGTAGAAATTTCTTATTCTTGTTTGTCATAAATATTTATAAATCTTTGTTTATATATATGCATATGTGTTAATAAAAAATACTTTTAGAATCCTACACGAATCGTTGTTGAGACCAGCTTCTAATGTTGCTATTGGAAATGTTTCATCCAAAACAATGCCAAATTTACGTTCAGCAATAAATAGCTCCTCAAAGAATGGTAATCTAATATTGAAAAACGATGAGTGTAAAGTCCTTTTGAACGGTGTTTCGGTAAGTGTGATAATAATTCATTGTTGTTAATAGTATATAGAATGAATTTTAAATAGCCAGTTGAATTAGTTCCAATATTTTGCGATATAATTAGGATTTGGATTGTATTGGGATGTTGCTATAGACTGTTACTACTTTTCAAAGAAAAGTTGGACAAAATGATTCTTATCCAGAAGTAGCAACATTTAGTGGAGTTTTTAAAAATTTAATATATCATTAATTGTTTTAGTTTGTTTGTAACCTTCCTAACAAAATATTTAAAGAAACTAAAGTTTGTTATCATTCTTATTTTTGATAAGTAACTAAAACAGATATATTTTAAAGAACTTGTGTAGTTCTATTGTTTAATGATCTATTTGCAGAACAGTAGCATTGAAAGTATTATTATCAACAATAATAATAATACCAATAAAGGAAAGGACACAATAAGTGAATCATCTGATCCTATTGAAAGTCATATATCACCATCTGAAACACACAGTAGTACAAGTAATGGCACGTCACCGCCTGCATCTCGAGAATGCTATGAATGTGCGATCTACAGGGGAAAGTTGGCAATGGCCGAAAATAGATGTCGTTATTTGGAAGGAAAAACTGCCACCCTTCAAGTAAAATTTGATGACATGAACTATTTTTAAAATTTCTAACATTTCAAAACTTATCTTTAGTCTTTTTTTTTCGCACTCGGTGTAATTTTGTACTCTTGGTGTAGAAGTATGGAAACACACACATTTGCTAGGAATAATTTCAAATATTTGCTTCATTAATTAATTATTTCTTATTCGTTTTTTATTTCGATGTAATTACATTATTTATTAGTAATTATTTATATAGAATTATCTCACATATATCATTACTTATTATATTTTAGTCAGATGCGATTCGCTTTAGTACCCGTGTGACAGCATCCGAAAATTCAGCTCGACAATATGAGCAAGAGGGTCGCTTTCTAAGAGAACAAAACGAAATTTTGCAACGAAAAATATTGGAATGTCAGGAGAAAACATTGGCATTTATGCAAGCTGATCAAGCAACTAATGCCCAAGCTGTAGCCCTTTATTTAAACGATATCTTAAAGACGACTTTTCTCCGATAATTCAATTCTTTGCGTCCTGCCGTACTTTTTATTATCTTCATTTTGTTCCAACTCTGCTCATCATTGCCTTTCTTTTGCATTTTCAAAAAGTTTATATCTTCCTTTTCATCTGAATTAAAAATTGGTAACTTTTTTTAAATATTTTACTGCCTTAACTTTTACCTGTTCATTTCACTTCACTTATTTTGGTTCATCTGCTAATTTGTTTACCTCGCAATACGAGACATCATGCTTCACTTTTGCTTTTCATTAGAATGGAAATATGCTGGCGCCCACTTCATTTCAATGTTAAACATTTCAAAAACTAGTAAAAATTCCAAGAGGAAGAAATGAGTTAACGATTTGAGATAGTATTTGAGATCGATTTGAGTTTTATATTAAATTATAAAATCTTCAAGAATATAAGCCAAAGCAGTGACACTGTAATTTATTCCTCAGTAGTGGAATACCGAGAAATTACGACCTGTAAAAAAATATGAGGACAGATAAAACGAATAGGATATTAAATTTTTCTCATTTTTAATGCAAAGACATAAATATGAATCCTTTATCTCAATTTGAAAAAAGTTGTGAAGAATGACATAATATGAAATAAAGATATGTATTGTAGAACAAGAAATATCTATATACGCTGCAAGAATGTAATCCTTAAATGAAATTTCCAACTATATTTTAAGCCAAGAATTCCTTTAGAATACATATATCCCATTTTAGCAATTCATTTTTTGTATACACAAGGAAGCATATTTCTGTTATTTGATTTAATAGTTTGATTTATAATTTGATTTGTAGTTTATGCCGATGTTTGTTTTCATTCATTTTTCTTTCCTAAAACTTTTCTTCGTATTGTTCTTTCTTCTTTTTTAGTGCAATATATATATTTGTGCAGTAATAATAATTTGACTTTTATTAGTAGTAGTAAAATTGCCTTTACTAATATGAAAGGCTTAGTGGAGCACTTTAAAAACTGCTTATAGTTGCTTATGTACTTTATTCAATATTTTTGTTAACAATTAATGATTAATGATTTTGTTTTTGTTATAATAAAATAAAATCAGGAATTCAAATTTATTTAATGAAAAAGTAAATTAATGGAAATGATTTTTAGCGAAATGATAGATATCATTAGCTCAACGCTATCGGTGTTTTAAGAATGGTAATGATGATGAAATGATATTTCTCATCATTATAATTTTATGAAGCAAATAAAATGAATTCAAAAAATTTTAATGACATTTTTGAAGCGCTTAATTTACAGCTCCAAATTTATCCATCTATTTAACATGGAAGATTTAATTTAATTTTTGCCTTTCAATTTGAATTTCACTTATCCTTCACTTACCCCGATGTGCATTACTTGATATGTTTCATAAGTTTGCAGTCTGTGATTCTCTTTGATATCCAATTGTCTTTCGGTTTTTTTATGTGAAATTTTTTTCTAAAAGTTTCAAATTCAAATAGATTAATGTCATATATATTCTCTTTGAAAAGTGTTAACCGCAATTATGCAAGCATACTGTCTCATAGTTATGGTAGCAAAGGTTCTTTTTTCGAAATTATAATTTTAATTTAACAGTGAAGAAGTTCGAATTTTTTATACTTCACTATTTGTATTATTATTACTGTTATTATTATTGCTATAATAATAATTATTAATATTTTTCACTATTATTATTATCATTATTATCACTATCATTGTTACTATTATTATTACTATTATTATTTTATTATTATTGTTATTATTATTATATTATTTTATTATTATATTATTATTGATATTATATTATTATCAATGATATTATTATTAATATTATTATTATTTTTATTTTTATTCGAACACCTAATTCTGTTGGAATAAACAGTGAAGATTTTTAAAATAAATGTTTATACAATGCGATTCGAACGTTGAATATTCTAAAAATTTTGGTGAAGATCTCTAATGGGTGGAACGAATACGTGTTAAAACATATATGCAAATTGTGTTTTTGAACAGACTATAATTTAAATTTAACAATGAAAGGTTATTCGACTTTTCCATTTTTCATATTATATTTAAAGACATATATTTAAAAAAAAAAAACAGAAAAAAGGAAAATATTTGCGTCAGAGAAAATTTTTTTTCTTTTATTTAAAATGTGGCATTCTTACGCATACATTTCAAAATTTTGTGGCAATTTTTCTTCAAAATTTCTTTTAGATACAAATTAGCAATTTGCAAAAATACACATTAAAAAGAATATAAAGTTTTGCTGTATTCGTTAAAAATAATTTCAGCCACATGAAATATTATTATGAAGTGATAAGAAGAAATCAAAATTTTTTTATTAAAAATTTTAAGGCAGTAGTTTTTTTTTCAGAAACAAAAAAAAAAAAGAATGAAGTTGAATTTTTGAATTGCATTTCTTTATTGCTACCAATAAATAACAACATTTGCTGCTTGCTATTATTTGTCTACGAAATTTGAAGAAAAAAAAAAGGAACGATTTCAAAAGATATATACAAATTAACTACTTAGTTGATAGTTACAATTGACCATAAGCTTTTTACCCTGACATCAAATATTTTAGAATAATTTAATTTCACTCTCATTCATTTCAAAATCAAAACATTTTTATGATAGCTATTTGCTATATCATGTCTATTTAATTTTCTTTCTTTCGTTCGTTCATTAATTATTCCATCATTTTTTCTTTCTATAAATTTTACCACAATTATGGCAGATTCATTCAAAAAATAAAAAAATAAAAAAAAAAATTGGTGGAACAATTTTCCTTTCCATTTTATTTCTATTCTTCGGCTATGAACTGATTTTTTAACATTTTAATAAATCATACAGTGTTTTAGAAGTAATTTGAAGAAGGCAACCAACTTGTCGTGTTTTTGTAATAATAAACTAATAAGCATTCTAAACTAATAACCCACCCTTCAACCCACACTTCAACCCGCCCTTCCACCCACTTCTCAACCCACCCTTCCACCCACTTCTCAACCCATCATTTCACTTACCCATTGCCCATTTCCTAACGTTCCCCCACCCACCCACTTCCCCAACCACTTGCAACCACTCATTCCATCCAGCCATCTTTTCCTTATACCATTTTGTTTAATATTTATTCATTTTTTTAATTTCTTTAATTTAGTTTTTTCTTCTCCTTTTCATCTCTTTTATTCTTCATCGGCCTCCGATTTTTTTTTCTTCGTATTTAATGTTGTTATAAACGAGTAAATAAATATTTTGATTCAATGAATAGTAATTCATACATCAGATAACAGTTCATTACTGTTCCAGTTATAAACGTCATTTTCCGAACTTTTTTTGTTCCATTTAATAACAATGAAATACGAACACTTTCCGTGTCATTCATATGGTGAAATGATTGACTTGAATTTTATTTGAATTATTTTATTTTATAATTTTAAATTGAATTATAAAATGATTTGTTGTTGTATGTGAAGCATTCATGCATTTAATTCATTTATAGGATGATAAGTTTGGTTATTTGTCAAAAAGAAAAAGAAGAAAAGATGTGCTTTTATTACTTCTTGATAATATTTAAACATGATTATAAACATTTCTGTAAAATTTGAAGTGCACAACTTTTTTTTTCTAATTTGAATTCTGGCTAAAGAATGAATTAATTAGCAGATGTTATAGAATAAGTATTAAAAACTTTATCAGATTAATATGCTTAACTTTACTTAATATATTAATAATACTTGATATTATCATATAAAATATTGAAGATAATTTTGTAAGTATTTAATATTGTCATAAGCGAGTAATTAAATAAAATTGTTATGATTGATTTTCAATTGAATGATTGTCAATTAGTACAATATGATTATTTAAAATTTTTCAAGTTTTTAATTATTCATATGATTTGTTTATTCGCAAATATTAGTACGATTTTTTATGTAACAAAAGAACAATTCAATACCTAAATAATAAATTAACTTATTAAGTAATTAAACGTATAAAGTAGTTAATAGAGTAATGTACAATTATCTGTAAATATTTAATATTGTCATAAATAAGTAAATTAAATAAAATTGTTATGATTGACCTTTTAATCATTTCTCACGAAGAGTGAACTTTAAGCTTTGATCAAATATTTTTTAATTTATATTTAATAAATAACTAACTAATGTTAGTTGCAATTTTATCTCTATTTTGATTTATTTTCGCATAAGATACTTTTTTTTTGTCCTAAAAATTGGACAAATTATTTTAAACGGTTATTTTCATCCTTTTCTTTCCTTTTCTTTTCAGTTTCATTTCGATACTTCCGGAATTACGCTTATTTATTTCATTTCCTTCATTATTTTCATTTCCTAATTTCTTTTACTTTTCATTTCTTAATAATAATATAGTAATTTTTGTAATTATTGCAAAAAAAAAATACTTTATACAATTTTTCTTGTTTACACGAAAGTGCTTCCCTATTATTATTTAATTCTGTTTGAATTTGAATATTATACAGTTTTTTATCAAAACAAAAAAAAAATAATTATATTATCACTTTTATGCTAATACTCGCAGCAATCAATAATATACTGCAAAGGTAATCAAACAATAATCACTTTTAATATTCTAAAACGTTTTAAAATGTTATTTATTTCATATACCTTAAATTAATTATAGTAAATTCTTGAAATGATATTGTTAGAAATGATTATAAAAACTTCCCAATGTCTAAAAGTCATCGAAAACTATATTTTTTTAATGTTGAAATTTAATTTAGTAGTTAGTCAAAATTTTTTTGCTATTCAAACACTTATTTTATTTGAAATTTTATTTGTAAAATTAAACAATTTCAATTCAAAATAAGAAAATATATAACTGCAACATTACAATTAAACGACAAATTGCAATTTTGAGGCTTTTTTTTTTTTTTGAGTATATGGCAAAATATTTCCATTTTTATGAATCATTTTTTTTGCTTTTAAAAAAAAAAATATTCGGTTTCCTTCCTTTTAAATTAATCATTTATTTCATAATGCAACTTTCAATCGTTTTCTTAATTCGCCATTTCTTTTACCTCTTATTTCCTTTTTGCTTTAAATATTTTTTTTTTAGTTCAGATTTTCATTTGATTTTATTTTTTTACAAAAATTACATTAATTGCGTTTTATAATCAGAATACGAAACCTCTGACAACATTATCAAGTAATTAGTTTTTATAAATTTCTTTTTTCTTATCAGTTTGTCTGAGCACTTATAAAAATGCAAATATTATTTAAAACTATAAACAAAAAAATTCTCAGCTTTTCAGCTTCTACTTGTTTCCAACAAAAATTTCGATAATTTTATCAATTTTTTAAATCTACATTATTAAAGAAAATTATGCTAGTAAAAAGTGTAATATTAAAATAAACATAAAACTGAAAATGTAAAAAAAAAACAAGCAAACTTGTCTTATTATCAATCTTCCTATTATTAGATTATTAATTTCTCAAGTTTTTTTCAACTTCAAATTGTTTGCAATCATGAAATATTAGTGTTTTCTAAATTTTAAAGATAACACACATTTTATTAAAAATTTTTTTTACTATCAGATTATCATTTCCAGTTTCACTAACAATTTTTTTTCTTTTTCCATTTCCATATTACTTGGCGGTTTACATCTTTTTTTTTCATTTTAGAAAATAAAAATATTCTAAGAGTACACTACCAGATTGGTTCCAGAAAAACGGAACTAAAACCGGTTCGTTTTGGTACGTTGCCCATGAATAATAACAATTTGACAGTATACCAGTAGCAATCGTCTGTTCCATTAAAGTAAACAATTCATTTTCGGCACAATATTTCTGAAGCAAATCTTCGGTTAAATGTTTACTTTTATTTAAATCATGTTAAAGAATTAATACTAATATTTAGTACTTAATATTTCGGTCATAATTTATTAATTATGTTCAGATTTAATAATTTTAGTATAATTATACGTTATTTTTTTAAAGTTATTATTCGATTAATTGAAATTTCCAACTTATAATTACACTTAATTGAACAACTAATGATTAAACCAATTCTCATATGTTTGTATCACTAATCAATTAGTTAATTAATGTTGAATAATTAAGAATTACAATTTTGTAACATTGTTTTTATTTCTTTTGCTTTTTTTTAATATCTTTTTTTTATTTAATACTATTTGCTTCTTTACGCTTAACTCATTCTTATCAATTCCCTTTGTTAATAAAAACTTTTTTTAATAATTTTTAACAAAAATTTCTTAATTGCTGACTATTTTGCTGCCAAACTATTTTTTTAATTTCTCTTTCTTCGAATATTTTATCTTTCTTAAATTATCAATGATCAGTTGAATTAATTAAAATCAACAATTAATATTGTCATATCCTCAATATGTTGTGAAATGAAATGAAAAATGAAATTAAGAAATCATTTTTATTCGTTGGCAAGTTATTATTTTATTCATGGAGAAAAAAAAAGTGACAATTAAACGGTTAGTTAACTAATACTCTAGGAAAAATGATGAAATTAAAATGGCAGTGAAAGGTGAAAAGCAAATATTTTAAAAGTAATACAATTATTGTCAAAGTGTTATTTATGAAAAAAGCAAAGTGACTATTTCATTAACTTTAACTAATCATGTATAATCCATTTTGAGAAAACTGTTGCACGTAAAAAAAATGATAATATGAAAATGAATAATTTTAGAAATGAATTTCATTTATTGCTGAAGTACTCTTATTCATGGCGAAAAAAAAATGATCAGGGATAGTTGATTAACTGATAAAATTATTGGACAAGAAAAAAGTAATTATGTGATAATAAATACTTTTAAAAATTAAAAAATGTTATAGTAAATGAATATTACAATGTTTTTTGTAACATTCTTAGCAAATATACTTAAAAATTATAAGTGTAAAATTATAAAGTTTTGTTGCTGCTAAAACAACACCATTTTTTCTAACCTTTTATAAGAATTAATCAGCAAAAATACTGTAATTAAAAGGCTGTTTCTACCTTATGTTCAAAAAATTTTTCTGATTGAAATTTTTTCTCTCTCTCACTTTCTCTTTCTCCCTCTCTCTCTATCTCGAACAAGAAAAAAGATAAATACGAATTAATCATTTTCTTTTTTTTTCTCTCTCTCTCTCTTCTTCCTCTTGTTATTAACAAAAATTAAATAAACGGACAAATTTATATTTTGGTGAGTGATTTTTTTTTTCAAAAAAAAAATCCATTTGTCACAATTTCTTATTCATTCTTTCTATTTTAAATTATCATTTCAGGTATATGAGATAATTAATTCATCTAATTAGCGAAAATGATTTAATATTAGTTTCAGTCAATATTTATCCTATTTACTTTATTATGCATACTTAGTTTTTTTTTTTTCTTTTTTGCTTTTGATTTCTTAAAAAGATAAGAAATTTTATTCGTATTTAATATTTTTCCTTTTTTTATAGGATGAAAAAAAAAATGAGAGAATAATGGATGGTAATATATTGGACAGAAGAAGATTCACTCTGTTTATTTTACTGATAATTTAGTTAATCAGTCATATTTGGCTGCGATAAATGTTTGACCAATTATTAATCACTTCATTAGTTAATTGCAAATGTTTGACCCAGTAATAACAAATCAATGTGGATAAAGTTTAAAAAAAGAAATATTGTTTAACTAAAATTGGAATTAAAAGATAGTACCGAGCTTGAGCAAATGATATAATAATAACATCTTAACACTGATAATATATCAGTAAGTGAGATTTAGATTTTCGATAATCTTTGAAATATTATATCCAATAATGATTTAATGAATAGCTACCACATATCAACAATAAATTAATTATCAAACATTTCGTTCATTAAATGAATATAATTTAATTTTAATTATCTTTTGTAGAGAGAAAACGAAGTATTTATCTCATAGCATTTAATAACTTTTACTCATATTATTTTTACTTAACATAATCACGTAGTAAACGTTAACTTATCCATTTCTCGTGTTACGCTTACTTACAACTGATAGATGTTAACATTACGGGAAGCAATGATTATTTGCAATGATTTTTTATAAAGTTTTGATGATATGCAATTTATATTGATATTTGGTTAGCTAAATCATCTAGGATAATGAAATCATCAAATATAATTGAATTGGAAAATGCTAGCAAATTTTTTTCGTATCGTCATAAGTTCTAAAAAAGAAAAGAAAAAAAGGAAATAAAACCTAAGTCAAATTAATAATAAAAAACTACACAGATTTGTTTAACAAAAACTAAAAATTACTCAAATATCACTGATAAAAAGTGCAAAAGTACTATCATTGCTATTATCATTTGAATTATCAATGTATACGTAAAAAATTTAAACTATATTTCCAATATAATTCGAAGATATTTAAATATGGTATCACTCTTTTAAATTATATTAATTAAAATATTTATTTTTCCTTTTCAACCTGTTTTTGTTTTTTTCCTTTTAAAAAGATTAGAAGTCAAATTTTTTGGTGTTTTTTTTAAGACATCAGAAATTAAAAATAAATAGTTACGATAATAATTAACAAATAGTGTAATCAAATGACTTAATTAATGATGTAATTTCTTAAGTTAACAATTTTTATTTCATTTCATCCAAGTTAATAATTGATAAAATGCAAAAACTTGCACTGTATTTTAATATTGTTTATCATTTAAGCAAAAGATTCTGTTTGCAATAAAAAATATTTGAAAATTTGGAAAAAGAAAGGAAAATTGAAAATTAAAATAAATTTAAAGAATGAGAAAAGTTTATTGAAAATCAAATGACATAATTTACAGATTGCTGAGAGAATAAATGAACAATGAAATAAAATGATTGAAATGCAGGATGACAGCTATGAAATCAAAAAAAAAGAAATTTTTAACTATTAATTTCATTCGACAAATGTTTCAGTGTTTTGAACCCATCCAGCAAATTCGTTGATTGTCAAATCGTCAAATGAACAATTACCGTATCACATTACTATGAAGACCCCCTGCTAATAGTCAAACACTGTAATACCATACTGTCACGATCATACGATAATAATTACAGTATCACATTGTTGTTTGTAACTGAATGTCTTATGATGATAATGTAAATAATTACATTTACTGAAATATTAAAAGATAAATAAAAATAATAATTTGATTATTAGCATCTTCAAATCAAATATCAAAATACAACAATAAAAAATTACTAATTTATGAACATCAGATTGATAATATAGTCATAAAAATTAATGATTTCAGGCATTTAAAAAAAAAATGAAAAAATGCATGTATATAGTGACCGAGTAATAATATGAAAAGCAATTTAAATTAACAGAATCAAATTTTAAGTATGTATGTAAGAATTTTATGTATTTCTTTTTGCTGATAAATTAGTTATTAATTATCATGTATTACTCATTTTCTTTTTGTTGGAGAAATTTTAATTAATTTGTATTTTAATGAGACATGAAAAGAAAAAAGAAAAAGAAATAGACTAAAAAAATTGCTTTATTAAATAGACCGAAATGAACTATTGGTTCCCTACTTATCTTATCAAACAATTTACATATTATTAAACTGTCCTAAATTTTATTTCCACCACTTATTTCATTTACTTTACATCATTGCAAAATAATAATTTTTGCTTCATTTTTCTATTTTAAAATATAAAATTAATCGTTGTTTAAAAAGGATCTAAAAAATGAATATGAAATTAAAGTGGAAAAGTAGAAAAATGAAAAAAAAATATACGACAACAATTAGATTAAAAGAATATTTATTAAATTTTATATATTTTATTATTTCTTAGCTTATCCTTATGCTTGCCAACATTTCGCTATCAATTTCTTTAACTTTTTATTGCATTTTGCATATTTTCTTTAAATATTGTTAAATATTTATGTTTTTTAATTTATTTCTACCACAAATTTGTCCTAGATTATCGTTTTATTCCGTTTATTGGATTTATTCAAATTAATTCACATATTACAATATTATTCAATCGTTTCTTTTTTTTTCGCCATCTTTAAAAATTGTATTTTATATTCAATCACCCATCAATAATAAGTGAAAAAATAAGGATAAATAATGCCAAAAATTATTGAAATTGTCAATTGTTACAATGAAATAATGTTGACAGAGCAATTAAATTTTGTTCCTTTTTCTTGATGATTTTTTGATTTTGTCAACAGAAAATAATTTTTTAAATAATAGTACTTAAATGCTGACATGAAATCATCAATTTTCATATGAACTATTTTTTTCTTTTTTCAAAAGGAATGCTAAAAATTTTATCAGTCAATTTATGTTTGGTTATTTTCTAAAACTAAATTTCAGTTTGAAATATTGTCGAATATGTGTATGAGTCATACATTATTGGTAATTTCTAATTTTTGTTTCTTTTTACTAACAATTTAATAAATAATACCAATAACAAGCAAACAATATAATAAAATAACAATAATAATAGCAATAATAATATCTGACCTACTTTATTAAGATTGAAATGACTGAATTTTAAATTCGTTTATATATTTTATAAACGAATTTGAGCAAGTAAAATATTAACTTATTTTTGTATATTAAGTGATTTGTGAATATTTTAATTCATTTATTCCAGTTTGTATTACTTTTTTTTTAAACAATTATACAAGGAACTAAACCTTGTTAAATTATCTTTTCATCATTTTAGAAATTAAACAAATTGAAGTCATTAATTTCTTGTATGCCATTTATTTTAACTTTTTTTCTGTTTGAATTAAAATGCCATATTTAAAATTAAAAACAATTATGAATGTATCATTGAAAAGACAATTCTTCTAACCTATTTAATCACTTCATGTTTCATTAGTAATATTTAATTAAGTATTACTATTAATCATACAATAATATCAATAAATGAGACGAATGGAAAGAAAAAAGTGAAATGAACTGAAAATGAACACAAAAAATGAACAAAAATGTAAAATTTTATTCACTCTTATCATATTGTTTACTTTATGAACTTTCCTCCTCTTTTAGTTCATATTATTCTCTTTATCATTTATCATTTCTTGTCATTTTTTTCTTCATCATCTTTGGTTCCTTCTTTTACTCATTCCCGGAATTTAACAATGAAGCTTTTCTTTTTTTATTTTTAAATCAAGTTTTGCTTTCTCTTTTTTTTTCTCTCTCACTTTTTTTCCTTCTGTTTGTTAACAAAACCAGAAATCAGAAGTTTGAAAAATTTGTTAATGTGGTTTTAAAGGATAAAATTTTTCAAAAATTCATTGTTTTCTCGAAATGATAGCGAATGAATCTTTCATAATTGCATGCTACATGCACAAATTGAATTATTATTATTATTTATCAATATTCAATATTGGATAATTGAACTTTTTTGCGTAAAAACTTTTTACATTTTCTAATTAAAAAGTTTCCAATTTGCTTATCAATGAGATAAAGTGATAATATTTCGAACTTTTCTTTCATTCATTTATGGATATCATTTCAACCTAATATTTAAGATTATTATAACAAATTAGTGGTTATACATACATATTCTCACACAATGACATAAAAATATTCAAGTATAAATATAATTAACTTATATAAATAAAAATTAAATACTTAAAATGAAAATATTTTATCATTTCCTTGATGATTCATGCTTTTGAAATATTTAATAGCTAATAGCTATTGGAATGAAATTCTTTTCATTTGATAGATACTAGAGTTGAGATTTCTCTTCAACTCGTGGAATCTGCTTCATTCGATGCTTCTAATGATGGCACATACTAGTGATAACATATTGATAATGATTATCATTCATTGTATTATGTTATCACTATTTCAGATGTGTTAAAATTCTTGAAAGTAACAAAATAGCAGACGTACAATGACCACAGCAGAAATGATGAATGTTGTGTTACTATCATGCGGTCACAATAAACGATGGAAACGACATAGTATCGCGGTATTTAATCGTGGTAATAGCTTAATAAATATAAATGATGGTTAGTTCATACTTTTGTTCTTTTAATTAATTAATAAATTAACACTTAAATTTATCATTACTAAAAACAATTATGATCATTTAAATGATAATATTCATTTGTGATATTTAAATATTATATTTGGATTTCTGTATTTTGAAGCATTGAAAAATTTATCCCTTCCTCGAGTACTTAATGATTTGATAAATTTTTGGTTCAGGGATTAGCAATAGAAAGAAAGCAATTAAGTATGCTAAAAAGTGTACAAGTCTCTCAAAAATCAAATTTGTCGTTTTTCCAAACTTTATTGTTAGTTACATTTTAAAAGAAAAAAACCCCCAAGGGAATTCTTTTTTTCTTTTTTCTTTCCTCTCTCTTCTCAATTCCATTTCTCTTCTTTGGCATTTTTGATGCTTTAAGTTTTTATTGAGAAAGTAAGAAAAAGTAAAAAAAAAAATGGCACTTGCTAGATTTCATATGTTGCCAAGTAGAAAATGAAATTTTACGAATTTCTCGTGATCACGCATAGTTTTTACTGGTAGTTATAATTATTAGTAATATTTCCATTAATAAAAATGATAAACTTTTGTTGGTAATATATAATTCATTGTTTTAAAAATAAATATCATTTGAAAAAAAAAACATTAAAAAAATAATAAACTGACTCATTTTCTAAAAAATTTATTAAAATAAAAATGACAAAATGGTAATTTTCCGGTGATTTCATTTTCACTCATCAAAACTAACAACAAACAGTAAAAGTTGTTGTTTTTCGAAAGAGTTCATTTAATCTGTTTTTAAAACGCATACAGATATCACTGAAGCACATAAAATTCATTGATTCTTTCTCGCATTTTTGTTTTCATACTTTCACTATGGTCTATTCTTCCATTTTTTTATAATTAATTTGTCCATAAATACAACTTTTATGAAAAGAATTTTTCAGCCATATAATGAAAAATTTATATTTGAATTACCATGAATTTTAGACGTAGTTTTTTTTTTGAAAAAACTGACATTTCCATTCTTTTGCACTTTTTTTCATTATATGCATAGTGTGCTCTTTCTGTAACTTTCTAATCAATCAATCAATTAATCAATCAATCGATCCAATCAGTCAGTTATAATATTTTTTTTTAATGAAAAAATTTCACTTTTCAAAATTTTTATAAGTTCATTTTTAAGCACTTTGCCACACAAAATATCAAATTTTTTCCGCTACTTTTTCCATTTCTCTTTTCTTAAATTTAATAATTTTCCAATTTAAAGGAAATTTCACTTTACTATTGTAAGTGGCAATGATTGTTTCCATTTAAAAATTGTTAACATCAAAAATAAATATTTGTTAAAATAGGAAAATTTTTTTTTTCTTGTATTTGCTCAAAGATCATTTCATTCAAGTTATTTACATTTTATGTTATACAATAAAATTAACTTTTGATGTATGTAATGCATGAAAATTTTCATCTACAAACTTGTTCGTCTTTCTTTTTTTTCTTTTTTAAATCGATTTTATTTGCTCTAATATTTAGCTCATTTATAACAACTCAATGGATCAAATGATGCTGAAGAATTACGAATGAATTATTTCCTTTCTTTTTTTTTGATACAAAAACAAATCTCTCATTTATCAAATATATTTTCATTTTTGAATATTGAAATGTTTCTTTTATCGTAACTTTTGATGGTTGTCATTTTCAACTTTTGACATTATTTTAGATCTGAGATTCTTTCAATTAATTTTGTTATTTTTCATTCGAAGTTTTTTTTTTCTATTTTTAAAATTAGTCATTACAGTATCAATGATAGAATTGATTTTTAGAGATGAGTAAAAAGCCATCGAAGAAAATTTTATGAAAATGAAATGACGAATGAAAATAATGATAGTGTTATTTATTCATTTATTCATTGTTCTGATTTCATTATAGTTTCGGAAGTGAAATATTCAATAATGCTTCATAGCACATAAATTATGATCTTAGTTTTATCAATTTTTTTTTTCATTTATCAATTAGTTTTATCAAAAAAAATGAAAATATCACTTGATATGTTAAAATTAATAAATCCAATATTTTCGATACTTTTGTCGTAATGATTTCTCATCCATATTTTGGCCAATTTTCATCTTTGAATAATCAATTTTAAATCATATTTCTAATCTAAATCAATTATTTTTTTTTAAATTAATTTGTTCGTTATATTTTAATTTTTAAAGTTCATATAAAATAGAAGTTTATCTGTTTTAGTCTGATTTATCATATTGTTTTTTCTTTTCTTTTTACTAAAAAGCATACTTTATATTAATAACACATATGTGTGATAATTTCAGTCTTATACATTCCCATTGTACTTTTATTTATTTATTTTTTCTCATTTCACATTGTCTGATTTCAAATTATTTCTAGAAATTAGAAGCAACTGTCATATGAAAAGTTGATATTATTAGTTTTGTTTTTTCTTTTTTTTTTTAACTTTTTTAAATCTTTTTGCTTAGCATAGTTCAATTTCTAATTTATTATTTCACCAGCTTTATTTGTAAAAAAAAAGTGCCTACGTATATTTACTAATTAATTAGCATTTAAATCCTATCATATTATATAATTATACGAATTTAATTTTTTAAATTCATCTCTATACATCTGCAAAAAAAAAAGAGCATATTTCTTACTTAAATATTTTATAACTAATAGCAAAACAAAAAGAAAAAAAAACTTGAAACTAAAAGAAATAAATAAATAGTAAGAAATGAATTTTTTAAAAAAAATTTTTTAAATTAAAATTTAAGAAAAATAAAAAGAAATGAATTATTTTTGCAGTTGAAGGAAATAATTTATCGCAATCACTGATGCTACAATCATTGCAACAAAAAGATGTCAACGAACGACGATTACCAGAGAATTGCCGTGATCGTTATGTGATTAGACGATTGGCCAAATCATCCGATGGGTATTTTAATCAAATCATTCAGTGTCATAATTTTTCTTTTTCAAATATTTAATCAAATCACATTCATTCCTAGAAAACTTTTTTTTTCCTCGCATATTTAATTAAATTATTTTAATTGTCAAATTTTCTTCTTCATTCATCTAATCAAATTATGCAATCTTTTAATCATTTAATCATTTAAAAAAAATGTTTAAACAAAGAGTTCAATCAATAGTTTATTGTTTTAGTATAACAATAACAGATTTGGAATTATTACGAAAGACATTTATGGAACGATTCAATAATTGTAAGGAACATTCAGAAAGAATTTACGAATTGAAAAGTGCAATTTGTGCTACAAATGAAATTCAAATTTGTTTGTATTTTTTTTTTCTTTATTTTCTCCTATTTTCTCTATTTTCTCCTATAATGTGTTTTTTTCTAAAAATGTTTTATTGATTTGTTCACACATAAATGGAACAACACAATTAGCATTGTTAACTATCATTTAAATTATCCAAATATTATTTATGAAATATTTATATTGGGCAATTTCTTCCAGAAACTAATTTTAAAAAAGTTTTTTTGTTTTCTATGCATACGTAAAATGTGTAAAATAAGTACTTTATTTCAAATACGTATATATTTCACAAAAGTGCATATTTTCGCAATAAAATTTTTATATCTTCACCAATATATTTGTTGTTTATGAAAAATGAATTTTTCAAAATGATCAAATTTCAAAATTTTAGGCTCAAGTAATCCTCAATGGTTAACTCAATATCAATATATTTTAAATTGGTGTTATTGTCAAATGAGATTTATTAGCAATCCTGCAGAAAGACTTCGATTATTTCTTGAAGTTAAGGTATTCTAAAAATGATATCTTTTTCAACAATTGTTTTTTTTTTACATCATTGTTGACTAATTTCTGTTTGTTTATTTACTTTTTTGTTTGCTTATTTATTTGTGTTTTATTTGCTCGTTTATTCGTTTTTTATTTGTTTGTTTATTTGTTTAGTTTTCTGTTCATACAATTTGTTGGTGTTAACTTAAATCGCATCGTATTAAATCGCATCGTAATAAAATTCAGCTTAATCAATCAATCAATCAGTCGATCAATCGATGAATGAAACGATGCAATAGTCGAATTTACTATAAACTGTGTAAATTTAAGGAAAAATACCGGAAGATGTTCGAAATTTTAAAAGATATTGATGATGCTAATAAATTAACATCTTATCTTCACTGGTCACAATTATGCTATCAGTACGCTGAACTTGTTGATCGAGAATCCTTATCATGGTGTATCGAAGCAGTTATCAATGCAAAAAATGCATTATTTAGTAATTTTACTATTTCCTTTATTTTTTATTATATTCTTTAAAACTGTGAAATGCTAATTATTTTAGTACCATCATCACGATCATCAACGATATCCGGAAAAACGGATTGTAGTGGATCATATCGATCATCATCAACCACTAATAGTGTAAATGGTAATGAACAAATAGAAAGTATAAGATTAGAAAATCAACGACGAGTTAAATTAGCTACTGTTGGATTAATTCAAAGTAATGTATTAAAAGCTGAAAATGTTTATGCGTGTTGTTTAAAAAATCGATTAAAGATAGTTTTGTAATGCGTATCAAACATTTCACGTTTCGACATTTCACGTTTTGAACGTTTCAACTTGCAACACTTCTTCGTCTATTTATAAATGTTTATCATATATTGAAAAAAAAAAGTTTAATTAAATAAAACAAAATTAATTATTAAATATATTTGACAGTTTTTTCCTTTTTTATCATAATGATTATTATTATTATTCAGAGTGATAATAATTTTTTCACCTTTTTTTTAAAAAAAATGAAATCAAAGTTTTATTTTTAAAGAGAAACAAACATTTTGTTTTTCATCAACACACCATCTCCACCTCCACCTCCTTCTTTTTTTCTTTTTTTTAAATGGTGATTAAAAAAAATAACAACACATGGCATAAATATGATGAGATATTTTTAATCAAAAAAATGAAGTAACACATTAATTGTGGGAATCATTTTTTTTTTTTAGTCTAAATTTCCGGCATAAAATTTATTTCATTTGCAAGATTGCTTGTTGAATAAATGAGGAAAGAAAAAACAAGTTGCATTGATTAATAATCAATTAATGCCTATTTTAACAAAATACACAAAAAATTGATCAAAAAAAAGAATTGCAAATTGTTAAATAAAACCAAAGTGAGAAAAAAAAATTTTACTATATTAAATTTTAAAATTAATTTTTATTAATAATAATCATTTATTAAGTGTTGAAATCTCAAAAATACTATAAGATTTGAAATAAAAAATTGGAAAAAAGATTTTCTTTTTTTCATTTTGTTAAAGAAAAATTTTAATATATATTTTACTCAAATGATTCAAATCAAAAATTAAATGACAATTTGCATAATAATATGCAAATTGTCAGAATAAACGATTATGCAAATTATATAAATTACTTCAAAATTATTCTATGAAATCATCCAATGATACAAATATAAGTGGAAGGAGAACAGTTGTTTAGAAATTATTGAAATAAAATTTCAGCCTATTTGTCTATATGTGTATGTGTGTCTGTGGGTGTATGTGGTGTGTATGTGTGTGTATGTGGTGTGTACCACTGTGTGCACATCCCTATGTGAGTGATATTTGATGAGATGCAATCATTTTACCGTCATTCATCTAATTTACTCTTGTTTCTCATTTATTTCTAATTTGTTTAATTTTGTCTAAACAACAATTACTAATGTATTTTTCATATTGTTTATTTCATAATTGTATTCTATTATATTATAATAACTTTAAATTTGTTAAATTAAATTATAGTTAATAATTACTACTTTTTATCCCTTTATTTGCTTTTGCTTTTTCAAAATTTACTTTTGCACTTTTCGAAATAAAAATTTTACTACCATTGATATAAGCTATTTTTGACTAGAAGAAATTTGCAAATTATCGGAGTTTTTTTTTGATTATCAAAAATTTGTAATTCTTTTTTTTTTTAAGTTGCACATATTAATAAGTCTGTTTACTGAAATATATAAAAGAATTATTATTTGAATAATTATTCATTTCAAATTATTCGTTACATTACATAAAAATGTCAATTTCCAATTACGTTGGATTCCTGTTGTCATATTAGAAAAATCTTGTTATAACCCTTTTTAAAAACTCTTTTCATAGTAATTGAGATTGATTACATTATTTTGCTCTCTGTACTTTGAAATTTCATCAAGTATATGTCGCATACATAATGCTAACTTAAATCCAATTGCTAATATAAAAATAAAAATGTAAATTTCATTCTTAAACATATCTTTTGTCTTATATAATTTTCATATATACCAAAAATAGTAATTAATTTTAAATCAAGTTTTATTATGCTTCAATAAACTAAATTAATTTTACAAATTATGCAAATTGATCCATTGCCATTGCATAACACACTTAACAATAAAAATGCGTACATTTAAAATATTTAATTTTTAAAAAATTTTTCTCTATCATATTTTGTTTTATTTCAATTAATCAATCGCATCATTTCCATTAGGTTTAACAATACTTTCCCTTATATTATGCAAATATCATTTCCAACTGTGTATATATGTAAATAAATATGTATTTCAATTTATTATTTTTTCAATCATTTTTTCTAATTTGCATATTAATGAAACTTTCATTCACTCATTTCAGTAAAACGATTGCGTTTCAAATCAAATTTTCAATTTTTAAGAAGTAACTTTAGCATAGTTTTATAAACATAACTTGTTTATATCTAACATAGGCCGAAATAGTGATAGATGAAAGGAAGTTAGAAAGATAAGTTAGATTATAATTGATGAGCCCTATCCTTTCTCAAATTACTCATTCATTGATTTGCTTTTTTGCTTATAACGGCTTTTCTCCAAGTGCGCCATTTTGGTCTTTGATATATCTATTATATTGTTTATTTTTACTAAATTTTACCGTTTAAAATAAATTAATAAAAATTTTCTCTGTTTCTTTTTTCTATTTAATCTATTTGATATTTTATAATAAAAGAAAAAATTTTACTTGTTCAAAGAAAAAATTATCGAAAAGAATGAAAGCAACGTTAATAGAACTATTGAAATAAGAAATTTTCTTTTTTTTTTAATGAATAAAAATAAAATAATTGATATGATTTTATGCTATCATTGATAATATTCTTTTTTTTTTAAAAAAAAAAAATTCCTTTTTGAATGATTAATTGTTTAATAGGTGATAATTAACGAGGAGCAATTCATTAATGTTCTCTGACGGAAATAATCAACGAAACATTGTATTCTTTTCAATATTATTACCAATTTTTTTTTTTTTTTTTTGATCGCTTAACAAATAGTTTTAATTTCAATTCAATGGTAATAATTAGTTGTGTTATTCTATTCAAATAGCAAATATAAGTGATTATTGGTCTAATTAGCTTTATTTCATCACAAAATATTTCAACTATTGATGCTAAATAAAGCTAAATTTATTTTATTTCATCGCAAAATATTTCAATCAACTGACACACAATTTAGTTTGATTTCAGGCTTAATGCATTTCAATATCAGCCAATTATTATTAGCCTAAAGTATATTTGTCTATTTTTCTATGCCATAGCAATTTGTTACTTTTTGTACGGCCAACAAAACAATAATTGCTTGCTTGCATTGTAAATGATTATTTGAAAAAATGAAATTTTACAATTTATCATAATTTTAACTAAATTTGACATATATATATTATTTTCCATTATTGATAATAGATATTTCCAATTATAATTTTGTTAATTTATAATTCAGATGAATAATTAGTTATATCTCTATGATCTTTCCTTGTTGTCAGTGATAATAATAATTGCCACAATCATTTCAATCAATTTTTTTTTCTTAATCGAAAAAAATATACCAAAATGAAGTCATTTAAGAAGATGGAAAGAAAAACTTTGTCATAATATTGATGAAGAAGAGGAAAATAGAAATTTTGAGTTCCAAAACAAAAAAAAAGCATTCAAATTTATCCGAAAAAAAAAAGAAACCACAAAGGATTTACTTTCAAAAGCCAATCTGTTTTACAAAGAAATGTTAGAATTGAAATGAACGATAAGATTTTTGAAGAAATTAAGGAAGAAGTCTCATCCTTCTAGTCATTTTTTTTTCTTGGCTCATTTTTTAAGTGTATATGTACTCTTTTAAAATCTTTTAAAGATTTTGAAAGCACTGATTAAAAAGATTGACATTAGATATAAATGTCTAAATTGCATAGCTTTCTTTCTTCCTTTTACCAGTCTGAAAATTTATTTGTGTAAAATAGAGTAAAACTTAGCTAGTTAAAATTTCGATTTTGACAATAACATGTTCATATATTAAAAAATATGAAAATTTTGAAGAAAAAAATTCCAGCAAATATCAAATTGTTATTATCTTGTAACTTATTGATATTGTTTCGAAACTGATAAATATTTCAAAAATATTACAAATTACGTTTATAAAAAATAAAAAGTAAAACAGTTTTCATCGCTCGAATATCTAAATGATAATTTCTAATTGATAATGGTAAAATCTGGAGCTAAGTAATAAACATTTAATTGTTCCGCTTAATATTTAAAATTTTTTTTTTAAAAACCAATATTTTCAAACAAATTGTAAATAAATATTAATAAAATATCATTACATACTTTTTTCTTTTCAACCAATGATTGCAGTGAAAATCTCATCATTAATTGAATTAAGTAATATAAATCAACATTTAAGTTGTTACGAAATAAGTAATTCATGTTAGTGATTAATAATTTTTAACTCGTTTACTTAATTTATTCATTACTAACTCATCAAATGCTAATAAACAATATGATGTAATAAAAATGAATTATTGCTATTTGTTATTTAACTTTTGTACTAAAAAATTTCCTTTTTCTTTTCTTCATATTTTGTATCACTTAAGAGTTATTTAAAAGTTTTTTCAGTACTTTGAGAATTTATAACGAATACCTAAAATTGGATCATTTATATTTGAAATTTTCTACAACAAAAATTGAATTAAAAAGTTGCGGAAAAAATTTGTAAACTATTGAATTAACTAAATTGTTTTATTTATTAAAAGAAAAAAAAAACATTGTGCTTTTTTATGTTATTCGTATTAGCAAATGATGAATAATTAGCTAAAGCATAATTGATAATTAATTAAAAATATAAGGTTAATAAGTATGATTGATTGATTGCTGCTTAATGAATTTGAAACATATGTTTTAGAAGATGGACATACTCCCACTACACATGACGAATTATCATTTATTTTAATTCATTCCTTCACATTCTCATTATTCAAAAGTCATTTCAATCACCTTTGATTTACTATGTTCTAAAATTCATTACTTGAATTCTAATTCTAAAATTATTACCCAAATTCTACTTTTAAAATCTACAGCTTAAATATTAATTCTTTAAAATTAAGATCTATTAGAATTAAAATTCTTGATTCAAATATTGTTAGTTGAATTTTAATCCTAAAACTGTTACCTGAACTATAATTCTGAAATCATTGTTCGAATTTTGCTCCTAAAATTGTCACCTACATGCTTTTCCCAGGCAAATCAGTTTATAAATTAATTTAGATGAATTTAGCAATAATTTCATTGCATTTTTTCTTTATAACTTGAGGGATTATAATAATTTTTTTTCATTTAATTGACAAATTTCATTTTTAAACCAACTATTATTTCTAAATGATTACTGCTTATTCTTGAACAAACCCTTTTTATTTCTGCAAGAATAGGCGCTATTTCATAAATTGTTAAACAAATGTATGCTTTGTTTTTCTTTCTTTTTTCTTTATTTATTGCTTTAAATTTTTTAAACATTTGTTTTTTATTGTCATGCAATTTCTTCATTTATGATAAAATAAAATAAGAATGGGATGGATAGAATTGAGTTAGAAAGTAACTATTAAAATAAGAAATTAGATAAATGCAAATGATTTAATATCGTTTTTTCATTTCTTTATGCTCTGTGTTGCAATGAAAATCTCAAATAAAACCAACTTTGTGCGTAAACAGTTATATTCTAAGTAATGTTTTCGTTTCTTCTTTTTTTTTTTCATTTTTGTTGAATTTAATGGTTTACACTGTTCGTTAGATTGTTTGTTAGATATCTGTTACATTTCATGCAGAAATTAGGCTCACTAATTGCAAAATTTTAATAGAACCTTTGGAATCACTTTGAAACTAACAACTTTCGTTAAATTGTAGATTGAAATTTCGAAAATATTGAATGCATCTGAATCGATTACATGTTGTTTGAGTTAAAATAAATGGAATTAATTGCAAATGGTATTGAAAATTTTTTATTAGCAAAAAATGATTTTTTTTAAAAAATCATTTTTTTCTCTCTCTTTCTCTATCTTCAATAGCAAAAATTACATAAATGGATCGGAAAATAATAATATGCAAATGAGTGCATTGATAACAGCAACTCTTCTTTATAAAATTAATTAATCTTCTGATAAACCAACAATTAAATAAAATCAATCTATAAGATGACATTTTAAAAACATTTCTATTAATATGCAAATAAGATAGTCAAATAAGAATTTTCTCATTTCTAATTGCTTTAATCACAATTAAATATTTAAATAAAACCATTTTTTTTTTGCTTTAATAGCAATTCATTTTTGCTAATTTGATAAACCACATATTGTTGAATCATTTTTGATAACAATTAATTTATAATGTTTATGTTACATATATTAATAACTTGTTAAAGTATTACTTTAAATTTATAATGCTTGTTGATGCATTGCTGCTAATTTGATTGTATTTGAATAAAATAAAAGTAAATAGGAAAAAATGCAAATTTCATTAGGTAAGTATACTATTTAGAAAAGATTATATCTAATGATATATTTAATAAATATTCGGAAATTCTTTTTTCGCTGTGATATATTTTAGTCTTAGTCTTGTATATATTGTCATGCTAAATAGAACTAATAGTAATTATCAAACTAATATTGAAATTATTTGTTGATGTTTAAACTATTTATTAGTTTCTCTTAATCAAGCATACAGCACTAATTTATTCCGTGAAGTTTGAAGTAGATAAGCTAATATTTTGCTTCATAAAATTGTAGTTACAAAAGTTATAAAATATATATTTTATTTATAGGCAGTAAACATACACTTTATTTATAGGCAGATATTATGAAAAAAAGAAGCTAACTAGTATTTGACAAGAGAACTTTTATCTGAATTAAATATGCAACCGTAATACCTGGTATACAGTATTTATAGCTACGGTATTTGAGGACAGCATTAATAAGCATGATGTTTAAGTGGATGGTATCCATAGTCATAACATTTAAGGAAGTATGTCAGAAATAGTAATAAATATATAATAGTTAAGAGATTGGACAGAAATATAGTTTAAAGACAATTTTCAAAAAACAACATTCAAGTTATTCCTTGAAAAAAAACCATCTATGCAAATTGTAATTAATATGTCAAAATTCTAATTTCTGGTCAAAGCTTTGAATAGGAACATTTATTTTCATCAAAAAAAATTGTTAACAAATAGTCACTAAATAATTAGAAATGCAGTCTTTGAAAACTATATTCATAAACATAACATTTAAAAGTCTGTATTAGAAATACAGTATCCAAGGACAGTATCCACAACCGTAGCATTTAAGAGCTGATTACAAATAGGCTACTGTAAATATAGTATTGACATATCACGTTTTACAAATATAGTATTTGCAGTATTCATAAATGTTGCATTTGAGAGTCTGTAAGGATAGTATCCAAAAAATAAAGCGTTTAGGAATCTGTAAATATATACTTTATTTATAGCAGTACTTAATATTCAAAGAATAAAACATTTAAAATACTATATTTACAAACATAGTATTACGATATTCATAATGATAGCATTTAAAGAATTGTATTTATAAACAGAAAAATTGAAAAAGGAATTGAATTGAAGGCGTAGTATAAAATTTTTTGTCAAATTACATACAACAAATGATGGTGCATGGATAAAGAACAACTGTTGTATTTGTTGAAATCGTTTATTTTATCATCGATCATCATTGAAAAAAAGTTAGAAAAAGCAATAAATGTATTATTTGTTACTTCATTCGTTGTTATTATTCGTTTACTTTAGTTTAAATAAATATTTCGAAATTTTTCAATTTTTATGACTGTTTTTTTTTTTTAACTTTTTAAAAGAAAAAAAAAATTCGAAACATTACAATGGGCAAGAATTTGTTATGTAAAAATAGTGAATGGATAAAACTAAGCTCAAAAGAAAAAATCGATTAGTTCAGAGTGATGATTTTGCTTTAAACGATAACAATATCATTGTTTCAAATTAAATGAATGCCTAATGCATTGGAACTACTATATATTTTTGTATTAATTATTCGCGAAACCTTTCAAATTTTCATTTCTTGACAATTGACAATTTATTTTATTAAATTCAAGCCAATATGTGATGTTGAAATAATATTCTGCCATTCAAAAAAGTATTATCAAACAATGAGGAAAATCAGTAAGTTTTATCATTTTCTTCTTTTTTTAATAAAGATAATTTTTGTCATTTTTATCATTTTCTTTTTTTTTCAGTAGAGATAATTTTATTTATTTATTTACAAAATGGAAAAAATAAGAGACAATTTTATTTATTTACAAAATGAAAAAATAATAATCTATTGCTTTCCGCTATGTCAAATGTGTTAAATCAAAAGTATCATAAGTATGTTACGCTATGATATTATTATTTGCGACAAACGTATAATGTAAATCAGTACTTCATGCTATTGTTATCATTAGTTGATAATTTTCTAAGCTTTAACTGATATGTTAATGAACTATTAACATTGTTTCATAAACTTTTAAATTTGGTTAAAATTTCACTTTGATTTTTAGTTTCTATTTTAATTCTTTCACTTTCTCATTGAATTTCAGTTTGAAGACAAAGTTGTATGATATTTCAGCACAAGATGCTGGTTTATATGAAAAACAATTTCTACTGTCAGCTGAACGAGGCGATCTTGAAAGTGTTCGAAAGTTATTAGAAATTTATAAATCCACCAGAGCATTTAATATCAATTGTTTAGATCCGCTAAGAAGGTTGCTTTAAAAAAATTGCTACAAAAATTTCTTGAAAAAAAAAAGCAAATCAATAAGAATCCAATACACTCCTTTAGTAGCAAAATTATTTTGTAAAAAATTGTAATTTAGAATTTTTTTCTTTCGATATGATTGCAGCGAATATTTTACAAAGAATGACAAATATTTCTAGAAAAAAAAAAAAACAATTCAATAAGAATTTTTCTATCGGAATTAAATTTATTTACAATAAGAATTATTTGTCGGAAAAGTAAAACAATGATTTAAATTCGTTTTCATAATTTTGGTTATTTATAGATCAGCGCTTCATATAGCTATCGAAAATGGCAATATTGAATTGATCGAATTGCTATTAGATTATAATATTAATACTGGCGATACTATCCTACATGCTATAATTAATGAAAACACTGAAGCAGTTGAAATACTTTTGGAGCATTTAGAAAAAATTGGAAAATTCACTCCTGAAGTTAGTAGCTAATAAATTTGTAGCTTAAATTTATTGCATTTTAACTGTAACATTTTACAGCTAATTAATGCTTTCACTTAATTTAAATGTTTAATTAAATAAATGTTCTATTTGAAGCATTTTTATTACTGCTTATAGCAAAATGAAATTTAAATTTTTGTTTATTTCAAAAAAAGAAAAAAAACTTCAATTTATACTTTAATTTTTTTTTTTTCAATTATTTTAGACTCAAGGTGTTGAAATTACTGCACATTCAGTATTTACATCTGATATGACACCAATTATTCTTGCTGCACATAAGAATAATTATGAATGCATAAAATTACTATTGGATAGGAAAGCTACCATACTTCATCCGCATGATATAAGATGTTTATGCAAAGAATGTGTACAAGTAAATAAAACTTTTGCATTTGTCTATAAAATAGTAAACTATTTTAAAATAAAATTAAATTGAATAACCTTTAATATGAAAGAAGTTTTTCGAAATTAAAAACTACTTGCTGCAATTAATACAATCAATTTATAAATTTTGAATTTTCCAGAAATATTTGATAAGTTTTTTAGAAAATGATTTTGACAGAAGTTAATTTTAACAGAATAATTTTTTTTTTTTTAATTTTAATATTTACAGGCTAAAGCAGACGATTCATTACGTTTCTCACGATCACGTATTAATACGTATCAAGCGTTAACAAGTCCATCACTTATTTGCTTATCCTCAAAAGATCCTATACTGTATGCATTTGAGCTCAGTTATGAGCTTAGACGATTATCAAATATTGAAAATGAATTTCGAAACGAGTATCAAGTGAGTTTATTCAAAGAAATTGTTAAAAAAAATTTTTTTCTCTTTAGTTTTTAATTGATCAAAAGCTATATTAAACTAATGTAATGTTATAAGTTTTAAAATTTAATTAAAGATGAAATTTGTTCAAGCAATTGAAACATCCAAAAAAAATGGGGATGAAAATTGTGATCCCATAGAAAAATTATTTACTAATTTTACTTTACTCATAACTTCTACAAATTCAAGTATTTCTTTTAGTTTTGAAAAATTCATTTGGTGAACATTTTGCACTTTTTCTTCCTATTTTTTTGAAATATTAAATTAATTAAAGCGTTTGATTTATTTCTGACAATAATTAAGTTTGTTTTTTTTAAAGAAGCGAAAAAAAAATTTATAAATTAGTCATATTGTTTGAGCTGATTTTTACAAATTAGTCATATGTGTTTTTAAATACTTTAACCATAAAGCGTTCAACAAATGGTTTGAGTGATGAATATTTGAATATTGCTAATGTTAAATGAAAAAATTTATACTAATAATCAAACGTTATCAAATAAGGTAAATGATAACAATTATTATTTTTAGTTATTGAAAAAATATATAAGATATTTTCAGGAGCTAAGTCGAAAATGTCAGTCATTTAGTGTAAATATGTTAGAACAAGTTCGTGGATCTAAAGAATTAGAAATTGTCCTCAATCATACGACAAATGCATGGGAAGAAGTGACCGAAAGAAAGAGTGCTAATTTTTATCAAAATTTAGCAAGACTAAAGCTTGCTATTAAACTTAGACAAAAAATTGTGAGTAATTTATCAAATTTTTGAATTGGAAGTAATTCAAAAAAAAGAAGATTGAAAGTTGAAAAAAAAACAATAGTTGAAATAAGCAATCATTTCATATGCAAATGCTAATTATCATCCTAATTTTTGATCAGTCTTACCTAGGCTTAGAAAATGAAATTAATTAAAATCTAGCATTTATATCAATTAATTAGTTGGATTGATGAATCGTTTCAATTGATTATGTTTATTGGAATGATTGATGGTAATATTTTGATTAAATTATTGATACTATTAGTGGAGAAATTTCAGTTCGTTGCACATCCAAATTGTCAACAATTATTATCTGCGATATTTTATGATGGTCTTCCCGGATTTCGTGATCGTCGAATTATCACAAAGGTTATCATTTGCTTCTGCTTACAATGATTTTTTTTTACATATTTATGAAATTATTTCTACTAATCAGCAATCGTTCAGCAATATGAAAATATTTCAAATGTCTAAAATATCATACAACTTCTCTTTAAAATTATAAACAAAAAATTCATACAAAGTGTACAATTCGAAAAAATTCAAAATTTGTCAAATGTTTGTTTGATCGTTGATTTGATTGAGATATTTCATTCTGTCGTATTTCTACATTATATTCTTTATATCATCAATTTGAACTTAACTGAGTTAAAAATGAATTTTCAACAATCTTTAATATTTATACACTTATTAAATAGTTCATTAATTATGGAATAATTAATGGAAAAATGATAATTCATTTATTCTTATTAATAATTGAGTCAGAAAGAAAATTTGTTGATATTTGAAAAGAAGAATCGTTTTTTTTTTTTTTTTTTTTGATTTTACAAGAAAAGTGATTGTGTGTAAAGTATAACTTTTAAAGCTTGAAATTTTCTATTAATTTAAAAAAATTTCAGATGTTAATTATTTTGGGTGTATCCATAGCTTCGCCATTATTAGCTATAATTTATCTTATAGCGCCCAAATCATCGTTTGGTGAATTCGCCCGACGACCGTTTATCAAATTTTTATGCCATTCAACTTCATATTGTTTTTTTCTTTGTTAGCTATACTTTTCCTTCTTTTTTTTTAACAAAAAATATTTGCGAGAAAAGAAAAAGAACACGAAAATTATTTATTAATATATAAAAAAAATTAGAATAAACTTTCAAAAAAAAAAAAAATAATAATAAATCAAAAAAAAAGTTGATCAATTAAATATTTTAAAAAATTATTGGTAAATTTTTAAAAATTATCATTATAATATAACAGAGAAATTAATTAATTAATTAATTACAATTTAATAAATCAAATATTTTTAGTTCTACTTATTCTTGCTAATCAACGAATCAACTATGATTTAATTTTTGGTAGAAAATCAGTAACAACAGTATATAATGATTATGACGAAGATATAGATCGTAAAGAAGTACGTGGCCCACCACCAACACTTGTTGAATTAGTTATTCTAACATGGGTTTTTGGTTAGTTATAATTAATTATTCTTTTAAATCTAATTAATTTTTATTTATGGACTAATTAATTTTATCTATTTGATATGAGCAATAACTTAGTAACAAATTAATTATTTGTTCTCTTTTTTTTATCATTTAAATAAATTGAATAATTATCATTAATTCTATGCATATTTTTAATGATAAAAAATAAATAATTAGCAATAATTTATTGAAAATAAAATTTAGCACAAAAAAAAAATTATTCTTTAGGTTTGGTATGGGTTGAAATTAAACAATTATGGAATGAAGGCTTTTGTGATTACTGTTCAGATCTATGGAATATTCTTGACTTCATAACTAATGCATTGTATTTATGTACCGTTGCACTTCGAATTGTTGCTTATTTGCAGGTTTTAAATAATTTTTTTTTTTTAATTTTATCATAAAAACACATTTCATTTCCTTTTAATTTATTATTTCTTATAGCAACTAAAAAAAAAATATAATTTTTCTTTTTTTTTTTTTTTTTTAGGTTGAAGCTGAAATTCGTAATCCACAAATGCGACATTTAGGACGTCGTATTTTACGACGTGATTGGGATGAATGGGAACCAACGCTTATCTCAGAATGCGCTTTTGCAACGGCTAACATTTTCTCATCTTTAAAAATGATTCATATCTTTACTGTTAATCCACATCTTGGACCACTTAGGATATCACTTGGTTATTACTAAACTTTTTTTCACAGCTGATAAATTCAGATATTATAATTGATTATTTTATTGTGATAAAAAAAAAAGAAGAAAATTTGCAAGCAAAATAAAAGTTATAGCTTTAAAATTTTTAAAATTCATATTTTTGATTGTTTTTTTTTTTGATAAATTTCAGGTCGTATGGTTTTGGACATTGTCAAATTTCTTCTCATTTATTTTCTTGTTTTATTTTCGTTTGCATGTGGCTTGAATCAGTTGTTGTGGTATTATGCAGCAATGCGTCGGCAGGTATAAATATACTTTTCAATCACTAAAAACAAACATATATCATATCATATCATATCGAAATTTTCGAATCTTCTAAAAATTTTTCCACTATTTAAAAGATTTTATGTATTTTCAGACTTTGCAAAAAAAAAAATTAAAAAATTTAAAAATGTAAAAATCATAATGTTAGCTGTTCGATGAGATAAAGAGAGCAATGAATATGTTAATAAAGTTCTACTACTCAATTTTTAGTTCAAACTAATTAACATTTGAACAAATTATTCCTAAATTTGTATACTTTTAATCAAAATAAGTAACATATCTGAAAATCCTTGACGAAACTCCCAATTTTCTAAAAATTTTTCCACTATTTAAAAGATTTTATGTATCTTCAGACTTTGTAAAATTTAAATATTTTTTGTGCATTTGCAAATTTTGCAAAAATTTGATTACTATTATTATTATCATCAAATTTTTGACAATACCTGGTAGATGCTAAAAATAATTTCATTTTTTAAAGGAATGTCAAAAATATCAATCAATGATTAATAATAGTTCAACGCAGAATATTCCAATGAAAGAATTAATTCGGATGGAGGAGTCATGTGATCCAAAATATCGCTCCTGTGAAAGGTTAGCAATTAAAACAATTCCCATTTCAATTAATTTTATTCATTTATAAAATATCTATAATGAAATCTTTTCCCTTCTTATTTATTTTGTTTCATATACTAAGCAAAAAAAAAAAGGAAAGAAGAATATAGAAATAATGAAGTGAATTCTCTCATTCATTAAGCTAAATGATTTCATTGGTCACTTAATATTAACATAATAATATTATATATAATATTGATAATATTAAAATAATAATGATAAGATATAATCCACAAAATAATCAATTATAAGATAATTTTATAATCTCTAAGGGTAATTAACAAAGAACAATGAGAAGACGAAAGAAAACCAATGAAATATGAATAGAATTCATGTTCATAACTTAATGGAAATAATTAATAATACAATAATAATTTAACAACAATAGTAACGATAATAATAATAAATAAATAAGTAAATGAACAAATAATAATAATGATAACAATAATAATAGTAGTAGTACTAGGATAAATAAATAATAAATAACAATAATAAATAATAATATTGGTGGTAACAATAATAAATAGTAATGACAACACCATTATTGTTCCAATATTATTATGTTATTATTATTATATTATTATGATAATATATTATAATATAACAATAATAATAATAATAATACATTAATATTATTGTAATAATGTTTACTAATATTATTTATAATAACACTAATATTATTATAACAATACTAATATAATAATTATTATAATAATGCTAATATTATTATTATTGTTATTAATTATTATTATTATTATTATTATTACATTTAGCTTATACAATTCGATGGAAACATTATTCTGGTCATCATTTGGAATAATTATTCTGGAACAGTTGGATATCGTCGAGTCACATGGTCCGACCAAATGGACAGGTCGAACAATCCTTGGCTGTTATTGTTGCTGTTCAGTGATCGTTCTTCTCAATATGCTTATCGCTATGATGAGCAATTCATATCAGGATATTTTTGTAAACAAATAAATTCTTTTTTATTTTTTTCTTTCTTACTATAAAGAAATTGAGTAAAAAATTTTCACGTTTTTATCAAACTAATCACTTGCCTTATTAATTCTCCTTTTTTTTTCTGTTAATAATTATTTAAATTCTTTTTCTTAATATATCCATTTTTTTTCTTGTTGAAAAAATTAAATTTCATCAAAGATTTATTTTATCTTTCATGTAGATTTCTTTTCTTTTTTTTTTTGTTTTTTTTAGAATCAAGCAGATGTTGAATGGAAATTTGCTCGAAGTAAACTTTGGATTGAATATTTTGATGATACAGCAACACTCCCACCACCATTCAATATGATTCCAAGTCCAAAAAGTTTATTCTATTGTGTTCAGTGGTGTTTAGAAAGTATTTATCAATCGAATCGAACTATTGGTTTTAATTTTCGTAGTACAAGGGTTAGTTGAAAGAAATATTTCTCTTCTCTTTTTTGTGTTTTAATTTATTATGCGCATTTAATTTTGTTAATTTTTCTACTTTTTTTCAAATTCAGAAAAAAAATGAGAGGACGATTCATCTTGAATTATAAGTGAAATGATATAATTATTGAACTATAAAAAAAACATTGACATTAGTGATTTAAACGGTAAAAATTTCGAATTAATTAAAATTCTAACAACTTCAGATTTTTAACTAAATGCTTCTTTAGCAATAAATATTGCATTATATTAGTGCTTGAAAGTTTATTTTGTTGAATTATAAAATAAGAATTATTTTTCAGAACCAAAAAATTCTCAAAACAATCAACAAAAGAGAAAACAATTATCGAGTAAGTTGTTGAATGAACATATGATACTAGCATAATTGATATTAAATTGCTCTAAAAAGTTTTAAATTTTTATTAAAAATTTTATTATTGAAATTTTAGTTTGTAATGCGAAATTTGGTAAAACGATACATTTCTCATTTGCAACGTAGTAAGCAACAAACTGAAGGTATTACTGAAGATGATATAGCAGAAATTAAACAGGTACTTCTATTTTGGATCATTTATTTGGAATTTAGTTTGAGTATTTCAGTAGTTTATTTAATATTTGATTCAGTTTTAATATTTTCTAGTAATTGTATATTTTACTTATTTTGATTAAATAAGAAGGTTTTTACCAGTTTATCTAATTACTGCCTTATTAATTTAATATTAAAATAAAAAATACTGCGGCATAAATTAATAAGAAAAAAAAAATGGTTAAAATATTATGATGAAATGAGTCCAATTTTTTCTTAGATACAATTGTAATAATTTCAGGATATTAGTGCTTTTCGATACGAACTACTTGGTATACTTCGAAATGCTGGTTTCGATACTGGTCATGTTGATCTTAGACAAGAAACAATTTGTTTGTTTACAAATAATATTATCTTTTCTTTTTGTCTCTTAAAATTTCTTTGAAATAATTTAAATTTGCTTATTTCCTATCATTTTATAATATCTATTCGACATTTTATAACAAAAACCAACAAATTTCCAATCAATATCTCAAAAATAAAATATTAAAAAAAAGTCATTTTTATCATGTATGAATTTACTTGTTTATTTATTTATCTATTTATCTCTTTATTTATTCTTTCATCTACTTTATTTATTCATGAAAGTGAATATTTTTCACACTATATCATAAATTTGAAAATTTATATTTTACAATTTTTCATACATAATCACTCATAGTTATTTGTAGCTCGAAGTAAGAAACGAAGTTTAATGGCGGAACGTCGATTACTAAGCGGTGTAACGGAATCGATGAGTATTCCGATGCCGGAACGGTTACTAAATGGTACCAGCGATGATGATGAAACAGATGAACCATATGAAGTTGATCGAAAAGAACGCAGGTTTCTTTAATGAATTTCTTCGCTTATTAATATCAATTAAATGTTTATGTTTGATATTCTTTAATCTTTTACATTTAATAATTTTTTTCCCCTCCTTTTTCTTTTCATTTTCATTTTTTGAAAAGCATTGTCTATTTTTGATTTACCAAAATAAATTTTCAATGTTAACTAACCAAGTATACATGAAACTTGTCATTGATTATAATGCTTATTAACTTATCATTTATTATATATATTTTCACATGTATTCATGTTTGTGTCCACTAATATAATTATTATAATAATAACGATAATAACAATAGTAGTTAATAATAATAACAATAATAATAACAACTATTACTATAAAATCACACTTTTGTTTTCATGTATATCGCGATATAAATATATATTATCATAAAATGTATACATATATAATTTGTGCTAATTTATTGTTTGCATAATAATTTCTTTTATTCTAATTTTTTTACATTAACACGATTTCGTATTCTTTTTCGTTTTTTTTTTTTGCGAATATCACTTATAATAATTGTGTTGAAATAAATGTTTTTTTGAATGAAGGACTAATAATTACTTGCTGTGAAATTTCAGAAGGAAAAAAGTTAAACTTTAAGTATAAGTAATTTAATTACACTGATATTACATATACCATAGATATATGTTTAACTAATATTTGGTTCATTCTTAACAATCCTTTTTTACATACTTATTCTTTTCTATCAAACATATATTAATTCTATGATAAGACCAAGCAGAAATTATTCAGAGAAGAATCATCTAATTTAAAAAAAAAGAAACTTTAACATGTTATTCATCTGAAAGAAGGTGAAAAAATGGGAAGATTGATGTTTTGTTATTATATGTTATCACTAATTTTTCTTCTTGAAGAAAAAAGAGGAGAAAAAAACATCATTTATATTTTTAATTATATTTCATTTATATCGAAATTTCCAGAGGTTTACCCGTTCCGATGCCAGCAGTGAAATTTGCAAGCAGACTTAAGAAGGTATATTTAGGTTATCAATCATTCATCTCTTTTATTATTTACTTCCTTCTACACTTTATTTAATTAGCATTTGAATTTTGAATGTAACATAAATAATAGGTAATAAAAAATATATATATATAAAAATAAATGGTACAAATTGTTAGGTATTACCATATGCAAAAACGAGAGATGCTGTAATTAAGCCACGTTTTGTGAGAAATGCACCAGCTGCATGGCCGTTTATTTCGCGCGGTTTGGAAAGAAATCTTAATGCTTTGATTGATGTTTATTCATTACCTGCTGATATGAAGCCATCAAAGTAATTTTTCATTTAATGTTTCCCTTCAAATATGCTAAAAATAGCATTTTCATTCCAATTATTTTAAAATGCTAAAAATGACGGTGAGATTATCTTTTTCACTCTAACCGTACTTGGAACAGCGTAACGAGTTGACAGATCAACAATCCATAATAATCCGTGACACGACCTTAGCTAAATTTGTTTATTGCAACATTGACTGTAGTGAATTCAGTGGTTCGTTGAGTAATGTCACGATGATTGGTCATTGTGAAAAAATTCTCTTCCTTTGAAATAAAATTACACCATTGTATGGAGTAATTTTGATTTCAGCAATTATTTTTTAAATTAGTTTTTGTAATTTAGTACTTCTCCTACTTAAATGATAAGAGTGATATTTATTTATTTATATTACCTATTTTTTTTTATTATATATTTCTTATTTTATTACGTTTTTTGTTTTGAGAATGACACGATCAACGGTTAATTCTTATGCTGTCCAAAGCACGAGTGAAGATGATGACGATCTGGAGCTAGTTGTTGATAGTGATGAGGATTATGGCGTTGATAATGATAGAAAAGATGATGTTATGAGTGAGAGCAGGTTTGTTTTAATTATGTATAATAATACTGAGATTTTTTTTTTTTTTGATCAAAATTTAATCTTTCATTTTACAGTATGGCAAATGATAAAGCGAATCAAAGATTGGGTGGCATTTCGAAGAAAAAACGTCATTATCTTACACAGAGTATTTCTTTGGAAATGGATTATCAAGAAGATCCACCGTTTAAGTCATAATATAACCAAAGTGATTTTTTTTGCTCTCTTTTTTCTTTTTTTTTTTTTTTTGTTAAGAAAATATAAAAAATTATCGTTATTGCATGAACACATATATTGAAATAATGGAAGATTGAAAAGATAATATGAAAATGAAAAATGAAAGTGGCGAAAAATGAAATATAAATGTTGGAGGAATTCTTGTGATAAGAATTTGTTAAGAAATGAACAGGAAAAAAAGGAAAGAAACTGACTAAGTTATTCACAAAATGTGATAAATAATTGCTAAATTTATTCAGATAAAAATTATGATTATAAATTATACACAGTTCATATTATATCTTCTGAAGCATTTAATTCCATGATTATGGTATAATTATTAATTAAAAAAAAATTAAAAGTTAACAAAGCGAAGTGAAGAAAAGAATAATTTCTCGAATTGTTCACTAATCCATCAAGTAATAGAATGGTTTAGGTGAATTAGTTCCTGAAAATATATGCTGTAATTGTAATAATAAATGAATAGATTAGTGAATGGATCAAAGATTATTATATTTTGTTGATTTTATTTATTGATAATTGCCATCACTTGCCTATTTGTTTATTCATCACCATTTTTTTACTTTTATTCCTTTTGATCTTCATGTTTAGTAACTTTATTATATAATTAAACATCGAAATTTTGGTCTAAAAAATTTTAAAAAAAAAAGCACGGCTTAGAATTAATCAATTGGAGTAGTTCAATTATTTTGATGCAATAAAAATAAAACTGTGAAACTTACACTTAAAATTTGAAACAAGAAAAAGTGCTCCGAGGAGAAGCATTTTATCTCTTGCAGTGATATTTCGTGGAACTGAAATCTTTTTTCTTTTTTACATTATAATTTTGAATATGAAATATGTGTTGGATTCTTCATGAACAAAAAGGTTATTTTTATGTTTTTCGTCAAGAAATTCAAATAAATTAAGAAGAAATAATGAAACTCAGCTAACATGAAATATTGAAATTGTCAACAGTTGTAATTTTATCACTTGTTTCCGTCCATTCTTTTGTGACAATACCAATAAGAATGTTCTTATCTGCTGATATCACCTAATATCAGTAAAATAGTCGTAATAAAATTTATGATGCAATATTAAAACAATATTTACTTATTATCATTTTTTGATATATTTTTAACTTACAGTTAAACTGCGAATTAAATTAAATTCCTTGTTTATTATATCTTTCATTAGTATTTCTTCCTATAAAAGTATCCCATAGATTACCAAATATATTATATCATATCATACTATATCAATAATCAATAATCAGTTCCGTTATCAGTAATGAAAAGAATGAAGAAATGTACTTCATACTGTATATCACAGCAGCGACAAGCAAAACAACTAAAGCTACTAGTTGAACCAATAATGAAATATTTCGTATTCCCTTTTGCATCCTTTACTTGATAATATGGTCTGATAAGACTAATTTGCTGGACAACTGCGCCTATAACTTTTCCAATAATTATCAGTCTTCTACGCTAATCATAATAAAGTAATAAGTTATAGTAATTTAAGATTTTGTTCAAACAAATAATGATATAGTAACAAGTGTTATTAATTGATAATTTAGCTAGTTTTCTTGCCAAAAAAATATTACATATTCAGAATTATTTCATATGCTTAATTTCAAAGTATGCAAATTAAAATTTCATTTCACCAATAAAATGTCCTGGTGGTGATTCAATTGTTATCTGAAAAGATTTATTGGTTGAAAATATGCAACATGTTGGATAGATACCACATTGTCCACCAAAAAAATTTGAACATGTTAGCAATTTTTCCATCCTTATCACTTCCTGCATTATTTAATTGCTGTTAAGGTGTATTAGGAAAATGTCACATTACATAAAGTTTCTTTGAATTGTCACATAAAATTAAGAAATTATTAGAAAGTTAATAATCAAAACGATGTATATTTAAATTAGAATAATATAAAAATAAGTTTGGAGAGAAAAAAACTCTACTCGAGATTAAAACATCAATTCATTTTCCCGAAATACATTGATGATTTAATATTATTTTAAGAATACTTTAACAAATTCGAATATTTTTTAGAATAAATAATAATAAGCTTTACTTGTCCCATAGAAGTGGTAAAATGTAATTGTGAATATTTTGCTGTTTTGCAATCACATTGACACATATTGTTTGATGTTTCAAATACATGATAAATCTAAAATTCATATCAATCCTTTCAGTAGCTTCGTTAGCATTTTTAGCTTTAGTCTTATTATTGTAAGTAAACAAAAAAAAAAGTGTAACCAATCAAAAACAACATTGAAAAATTCAAAAAATTCACTTTTAGGATAGTAATCAATGTTGCTGTACTAATAAAATTAAGATTACGGCATTAATGAAATGAAAAATTTTTTTTTTATAATATTTATTATTTCCAATGCTTAAAAAATAAATATTTCAGTACCGAAAATATTTTAATATTTCGCATCATTTGCAATTCCTTTTTATGATAAATCTTTTGTGATTTAATGTGAAAAAATTGCGCAATTTTAAATTTTTCATAATTTGAGAAAAAATTTTTTTTCAATTTTACATTTTTAAGGGTTAGAAGCATTAATTGATAATTTAAGTAATAATAATATTACCAATTCTCCTTCTATATCTTGAACAACATATCGATTCTCTCGAAGAAAATCAAGAAATGTATCGATTGTATTGGAGTGCTGTAATAAATTATCTAATAGAATAATAATTTTAATTTAAGCTTTAATTCAATTTAATAATTTAATCTCTACTTGCTACAATGTGTATTGTTTTTCTTTTTTTTTCGTTGCCTAAAAATTATTTTAAAGTATTTATTTCATTTGAATGTTGAATGTAATAAAAAAAATTTTTTTAAATTTCAAAAAAAAATAAAGTTTGGGTTTCGTTTTCTTATTCAATAAAAAATTTAAAAGATAATGGAAATGTTTACCCGTCGAATATAAAATTGTTTGAGTGGTTTAAGTCTTAACAACATTTTATAATCACTCATTGATAAATGATCAACCGAGAATTTATTAGCAATGTTCCTTCGTTTTTTTTCCTCCTCTAAATGTATTAACTTTCTTGTACAGAAATAGATCAGATAATTTGATAAATAAGTAAAATATATTGAAATATGAATGAGAAAATTGTACCATTTTTAATATTAGTAATAGTTTGATTATTGATTGAATTTGAAATTTTAGTATTCTTGGAAAAATTCATTTGTGGATAAGGTTGTTCGGTGATAGTAGTAGGTGAAATTGTTGCAAAATATTCCGACTTCGAGTTTGATTCATCATTTTCCGAGATATCAGTATCATTTCCGGAATTACTTCCAATTTCCTGATTTCCTTTCTTATCTTGTCTTTCTATAATTAAAAATACTTGCTTTATACGATAAATGAGGTTTTAATGAAACTGAATCGACTTCAGTCCAAATTAGATAAATTATACATATTAAATAAACTATGATGAACTATGCTGTTTTTTTTTACATTAATTAAATTTATCTTTCATATGACTATTTACAAACTAAATGCTTATTTAAATAAATGATGAATAAAGGAGGATATAGCTAGCGTAGATACTGTTCCTATACAAATAGATTATAAAGATAAACAAATGCTTATTATGAAGATTGATGAAGGATTAAATGCTGAATAATGTCATTTTACGCCATGAAATTAAACTAACAAAAAGCACAGCTGCTATTAAATTAGAAAATATATTATTAAATTTAAGTACGAGCACATTACTAGAGGGATTATTGCTTATTAAAAATAATAAAGCAATTTATTAGAAATAAGAAAAAAAAAGTAGATTAGAAGAAAAGATTAATTAGCAGAAGTTAATGGCAAAAGAATATATTAAATAGTATGAATAGAGGAAAATATTTCATAGCAATTGTTTATATTAATTCTTAAATTCCTAAATGTATTTTTTTTTTTGATATTATATTATAAATTAGAATAAATTAAAAGCCATTTTAGCCTAATTAGATAGCATAAAAAAAAATTATAAAGTTAAAAATTATAAGTGTTTGGATTATGAAGTTAAAAGATTTTTAATTAGTTTACAAGAATTAGAATTTTATGGTCTGTAAATATTAAATATATCAGAAAAGGTTAAATGACGTAGAAAGAAAATAAATCATTGACCATTGTTTCGCATTACTGCTATTTTTGACATTGTTATACTTTAGTGACACCGCTAAAAACCCAATAACAACAACAACAACAACCGTATGTAAACAGTCGCTGTTAATAAATAAAATTTTTTTGAAATTATTAAATTTACATTTTATTTTTGCTTCGAAGTTTGTATACACGTATCAACACGTACGGCTTATTATAAGACGTACGTCTGTTCATGCACATATACAGTCATGCTTGCATGTAACAGAGGTACACGTTGCATGTTACAGAGGTACACGTTGCATGTTACAGAGGTACACGTTGAGTAAAAGTTTTTTATGGATAAATTTATTTTTTCAATTTTAACAAAAATTTATGTAAGTCTATGTGTGCACGTATATATTTATATGCTTGAATATGACAGAGATACACGTTAGGTAAAAGTTTGATGAAAATTTAATAACAACATTAACTTTTCAATTCTTCATCGCTGCTTATAATTTCTGTTAATAAGAAAAAAAAATTTTTTTTTTTCTGAAATTATTAATTTCATTTTCTCAAATTCATTCTAACCGTACTCTCAAATATCACCCCCTGACCCTTAACCTTTGCCCTCTGAAGCATTACAAAAATAGTTGACGAATCACCAATTATGGTAATTACAGCAGCCTTCTTCAAATATTGTCTAACAAAATTCGAGCATACGCTGTGCGAGTAATTTCATAATTTTCACTGATATCACTTATCATTTATGATGACTCATTGAATGTGTGACACGTTCCATCTTTCTTTTTTTCTTTCGAGAATTTTCGAGAAAAATTTTAGAGCGATAGTAGAGTGATAATTCTGTATGTTAAACAATGTGCAAACGCATCGTTGTCGTCTTTTTTTTAAGATTTGAAAATTTTTTTTTTGTGATATTACTCGTTTAGTTATCTCATAGTGATAAGCACGTTTCAGCAACGTATTTACGTGAGGTCATTTTTAGATCACGCATTGCTATTTACATCGCATTTACGTGAGATCATTACATGAATCATTTCTTCCTTTTTTCAGATAAAAATATCAGATGACAGAATTTCCTGGTTTTGGCCGTCATTGTAACTTTGATGGCTGTAATTTATTAGGTAATTTCCTCTTTATTATTCATAATTTTTAAGTATTACATTTGAACTTGAAATTAACTGCTGCAATAGCATTTTATTTCATTTGACGTTATTAATAAGCATATCACGTAACAAATTGGTTTATCACACTCCTAATAGGTACTCGGTTTGAGTTTCACTTTTTTTCTTTTCTTTAGTTTTCACATCATTTATTTTTATTGTTGTGATTTATACAGAATAATTGTTTAATAAATATCTTTTTAATGAATTATATCAAATTAACTTAAAGGAAAAGTATCTCAGTTTGATAGCATGTTGAGTATTTTCTTCGTTGCATTTATAGTACTGTCATCTTTGTTTAGTAATAAGCGGATAGTTTAGTTTGAAATTTTCAAAAGCAAAAACTGCGATGACATTTTTAACCAAGCGTGCTATGTAAATGAGTTTTGATTTGTTATAAAATTTTGGTATGAATTAGTAAAATATCGTTTAGTGATTGCATTTGTGGTGTGTTATTCTTAGTTGTTTTTATACGATTTTTTATTTTTTATGCATATAATTTTCAGATTTTCTTCCCATTCGATGTGATGCATGTAAAAAAGATTTTTGTGCTTCACACTACTCGTACGATGCACACGGATGTCAATCTTTACATGAAAAGGTATCATTTCATCTATATTGTTATTGTAATTAGATTTCAAAAAAATTGTAATGAATTTTTCTAGTTTCATTATGTATTTGTTGCCTGCAATAGGAAGGGATTTTTTCACAATTAACAATCAATTTTTTGTCGAATTTTTAGGATGTGCAAGTACCAGTATGTCCATTGTGTAATAAGCCAATTCCAGTAGCACGAGGAGAGCGACCAGATAAACAAGTAAGCGATCACATCGATTCGAATTGTAAATCAAATCCCGCAATTGCATTAAAAGGAAAAATTTATACATATCATTGCTCACAACGAAATTGCAGGAAAAGAGAGGTATTTTTCAATTTTTTTTAGAACACTTTTTTTGTGGTATTTTGTTCTCAGCTGTAAGATTTCTGTGTGAGAATTAAATACATTTGTGTCTCGTTTGTATTCAGATGCTAAGTAAAGACAAATGTTGTTTTCGTTTATTTATTTTTTATTTCTGTGGTTGATCATTTTGCTCTGCATCATACGAATGTCAGGTTTTATTCTTGTAGTAATCAGCAAATCATTCATCAACTAGAAATGAAACACATAGATGATTTGGGAAATGCAAAAAATTGAGTTTTTAAAAGTTTTCGTAATACTTCTAAGCAATGTTAACAATTGAATAAAATACACTTGAATCACGTTTCAGCTTGTTTCTGTTGAATGTAATCAATGCGGACGAAATTTTTGCCTGAAACATCGATTTCCAGCGGATCATGACTGTACGAAAGTGAAAAGCAAAAAATCACTCTCAAATGCAGCGTATATTTCACAATCGTTTTTTTTTTTGTTTTCTCTTTACAGTTTGTTTATTTGATGTTAATTATTTTTTGGTCAAACATTCATGAATTTAATAAAGGACACATTTCGACTTTTTAAAATTGGTTAGTACACTATATCGATTATAGATTAGCCGCTATGCGTCGTAATGAAAGAAGTTACCGGAATGAACCAGTCAGGAAAGAATCAGGCAACAATCCTTCCTTACAAGTTAATTCAGTGGTATGTTTTATTTTATTTTATTTTTTTTTTTTTTTGTTGAAATAGAAATTCATCCTACATTATTTCAATTTATTGCTTTATCCGTCTAATATGATATATGAAATTGAAAATATAACAATTCTATTGCTGGAGCCATTGCATCATACTTTTAGTCGGATGATGAAGCACTAGCACGGGCACTGCAAGAACTATTAAATAATTCTGATGAAGATATGACTCTAGAAGAACGTGACAGAGCTATTGCAAAAGAAATGTAAGTTAAAATATCAGTAAGTTCCTAGTTTGAAGGAAATATTGAATCTACAATTAATATTTCAGATGCTGTGTTGAATATTTAGGTGAATGTTTCCTTAAGATATTTTCGGATAAGATATTTAACATGAAAATTTGAATAGCTAGTATCATTTTGATTGCATAGAAGTTTTCAGGCAACGATTGCAAGGGCAGAAAGTTCCAGCAAATTCAAATCATGAAAGATGTACTATTTCATAGTGAACTGAATATATTTGAAATTCCGAGTGTTTTTTAAAGTCATTCTTTTTTTTTACTTGATTAACGCTAAAATCTTCGTTTTCTTGTTGAAAGGAAGAAAGTTTTATCTCGTGAAGAATAGCAAAATGGTAATTTGAGTTTTTTCTTTTTTCTTTTTGAAATATTTTTATGCCATAGATTCCTTTTTTCATATTTCACTTCTTTGCTTTACCAATTTCATAATTGATTTCATCTTTTTCTACTCTATTACTTCGGGCTTTCGTTGTATATGCGATTGCATCTACTGCGATATCACGCTTGGATTGTATCAGAGATAATACTGTACGTCTCAGGTTGTGTTGTATTCTTTATTCTTTCATCATGCACATTTCTTGCTCATCTATTTGCACCATTTCCTATTTGTCATAAATTCTTTCTTTCCATATTATCAGTGTGATTAATCTGATTTTAATGTCATTTGAAAATATGCTTTTGGTATATTGAGACATTGAGGTGTAGTGAAAATAGGACAGTAAATGCGCATGGATAACAAAAGAAAAAAGAAATTCTCTGAAAAGAAGTCTCAGATCATGTTTTGAAAAATTCAAATAAACAATTCTGGAATGAAATTTTTTTTTTTAAACGAAAAAAACCCTGTAGTATGAATATAGTTGCGTTTTTTCTAAAATTTGTCTTTCTATTCTCCCTTCAAGATTTCCCATTCATGAAAACTTCTAATAGTTAGGACAGTGAGAGTAATTTTTGAAAGAACGCGTTTGCGAACTATGAAATACGAAAGGTATATTCAATTTTTCTGCTTTTATTTTCTGATGTAATAATAATAATCAATTTGCTCTGTCTTTAATAATTAACATCTTCAATTTTAGATAGGATAACAATTTTAGGCAGTTAGATGAATTAGGTCAATTATTATGAATTCGACTTATTATTAGGCTATTTAAGTTATAATTCTGATCAAAAAAAAAAAAAGAAAACAAACTCGAAATGAAATAACAAGTTCAAGATGATATATTACTACTACTGCTAGCATATATTTATAACTTATATTTTGTTGAATAGATTCACTGAATTCATCCTCACTTATTATCTACCATCAATAAGTGTTGTTCTGTCCATATATTTCATAGAAGAATTTTTGTTTACTTTTGAATATGAATGAAAATAAAAGGTAATGTTTATTTACCTACTCAACAAAGCACGACATTTTGATTTATATCGTGTCAATAATAATAAGATGACAATTTCACTGTCTATTATGTTTCAAGTTATAATAGCCATTTTGATTAATCAGTCAGTCAGTTAGTTATACGATAAGCATAGATATTTTTGGGTGCAAAAAATATTAAGATTGAAAGAGATTTAATAATATTATTTGAAATATTATCTGAAATTTTTGGTTTATTAGTAATTATGGTTAGCTAAATTATTGGAAATTATCATTGAATATTTAATATCACGAAAAATTATTACTGGTGACTTTCAACTTCGCTGTTTAACTCTTTTTTTTTAGCTTTTCAAATGGGGAAAAAAATGATACAAGTTTAATTTCATGAAAAATAGGAAAGCATAGATTGATTAATGGAAAAATTGATAGATCTAATGATAAATAATTAAAATGATATTAATTTATTTTGAAAAATAAATGAATTAATTTCCGGATGCAATGTTTTTGGCATTATTATACAACAATATTATTACTAATTAAAGTATTAGTTGTTAAAAGTATTGCATCAATGATATGTCCTAATGGTTATGCAAATAACGAATTTTATAGCTTACTTTATGGATTAAGCTATGGTACTTTAGCTCAAATGTAAGTAATACTTTCAATTATTTACATTTTTAAACTTTTATATTTTATACTTTTCAATTAAATGTATTGAACATAGTAATATTTTGGAAAAGTATTTTAATATAATTATGCGTAAATTTTTTCTTTTTATCTTCTAAAATATTTAAAAAAAAAGGAGTTTTATATTTTTAGTTGTTTTAAAGAAAACAAAGTGGTATAAATTTAATTTTATGAAAAATAAGAAATTATCAAGATTTGATAAATGGAGAAACTATTTATGACAAATTTGACAAATTGGTATATATGAATTTGAAATAATCTATTTCAGTTGTCCACCTGATAATTTCTTTTTTTCATATGTATGTTGTGATCAAGGATATTTTGAATGTTGTATAAAATTCGAATTATGGTTAATGTAAGTTTTTTTTTTTCCATATTAGATCAGAAATTAAATTTTTTTTATTTGTTTTCAATCAAATAATTCATTATATCATTTCTTTTTTTCTATTTAATTCTTTTTTTCAATGAATGATTGTGTTAATTATTTGAAAAAGTTCTAAATTTATTAAAATTGTTGCAGAATATTGATGATAATAATGTTAATTTCGATTTCGTTTTGCTGTTTCTGCTTCCTATTTGCTGGCATTCTATATGTAAGACAAAAAATGGAAATGTAATTAAGCAAATTTAATTAATTACTATTCGTCTTCCTAATTAATATTTTATAAATTATGTGATTTTTCGATAAATAATATGATTAATTGTTTAGTTTCATTTATCAATTTCTTTATCACTTGTTACAATGATAAAATAGTTAAACATGAAATGAGAAATAAAATTAATCATATCAGAAAATAGTTTTATTTTATTTTTATAATATTAGAAAAAAGTTCTTTCCTCCTTTTTCTTTTTCTAATTATTTTTTATTTCGAAAATTTCATGTTTAACTATTTCTGTTGAAACTTTTTAATGTGCTCATTATCAAATCTTTCATTTTCTTGAAAACTAAGAATTAATTAAAAATGATTCAATCACTACTGTTTTCTTTTAATTATTGCAACATTTTTCCGCCTTTCTAAATTTTAATTTATTTTCATTCTTTGTTCTCTATTTTGAATTTAATTATTTTTCATTTTTGTTTTTGTTTTTTGTTTTTCATTAATTCATATGTAATATATATACTGTGAAAAATATTAATGATTATTATTCATAGTTCAATGTAATAAGGTGATAAAATTCACCGTCATGTGTTGATAACATTATCACCTCTCTCTTTCTAATTTATTCTCTATCTCTGTCTTTCTCTCTCTTTGTTTTTTCTTTCTTATTTTCACATTCGTTACTTTAACATTTATTCATTTACAATAAAACTTAAAATATTTTATAAAAATTGGTTTGTTTATTAAAAATTTTCGCATAGAAACATGAATTCTACTTTAATTTAATTAATTTTTCTCTTTTTCAAATATTTCGAAAATATTTTTTTTTAATTTCTTTTCTTCAAAAATATTTCAGCATTCATTTTAGAAACTTCAAGTATCTTTTTTTTTTTTGGAATTACTTTTATTTAGAATTATTCAGTTAAGCTAATTGCATGCATAATCATTTTAATTTAATTAATTATATAAATATTAATCTATTGCAATTTAACTTATCATTTATATATGCATGAAATTCATTTTAATCTAATTAATTCTAACACATTAATCATTTTAATCAAATTATACATTAATAAGTTAAATAATAATAAAATTCGTATACATATTATCATCTTTTCCTTTTTTTTTTTTTCACTATTTCAAATTGTTCGTTCCTATTAGTATTTAAGCAGGAATGTAATCATTTGTTAGAAATATTTGAACAAATCACATTCATCTCTTTCTTTCTCTCTCCCTCTCTCTCTCTCTCTTTTTTCATTCATTTTTTAGCTGTTTATTTTGTTGGAAAACTTTCATCAGTTCACTTTATCATTTTACTATTTAACCAATGATAATAATTCACTGAGCACATTTCTCTATTTTGTGTACTTTTTGCATTTGAAGTGAAAGTTGAATGTTTTGTTTTAACATTCTTCGGTTTCTTCCTCTTTTTTCTCTCTCTCTCTCTTATTTTTTTTTATTAAAATTATTTCCATTTATATTTCATTCCTGTTTTTTTTGTTTTTATTATTACATATTAGAATTAATAATAAATTTTTGAATATTGATTTCAAGGATATAATATTTATTCATTCTTTCTTTCCCCTTCTTCTTCTCTCTCTCTCTCTCTATCGTTATCTTTTTGCATTAATGATTAACTTTTGTTGTTATTTATTCATTTGCTTATTTTGAAAAAATTTTTTTTCCGAAATTTTTTCGTATTATCTGTGAAAAAATTGGCTCAACAAAAGGAGGAAATTATGCCTAATTCAATATTAGTGCCGAATAGTTCATTCACTTCGTCCACTTCTTCCGGATCCGAAATTGATTATATGCAAAATATCAAAGCAATGCTGGAGAAATCATCATCACAGGTTTATTAAATAGTTCGTTAATTAGTTAATCAAATTATTTGATTATTTATTAATGGAATTAAATTAAATCACTCTAATGGAATTAAATTGGAATTTAATTTTATTAATAGAATTAAATTAAATCACTCTAATGAAATAATCATTAATTTTTTTTATATTAATTTAACGGCAATAACAACAAATGCAAAAAAAGAAAATTATGAAATCATTTAATTTATTTAAATTTTTAATAAGTTTGAAAAAAAAACGTATCTGTTCTCTTTTCTCTTCGTTTTTTTGAATTTGAATTCGAAGAATTGAAATACATAATGTTTTCATTTATTGATCTTTTTACTTCTACAGCAAACATTTGAATATTTGAAAATAAAAAAAAAAATAGAACTAAATGGTCAAAAAACTAATATTTGTATTTTTTTTTTTGATGTTTTGAAAACAAATTTAATTTTGCATTTAATTATTGAAATTATTATTTATTTAAAAAGAATGAAATAATCACTTTAACGATTTTTTTTTTTTTAAATATATATACGTGTATAAATAATTCATTTTATAGATATCACGTAATGGTAATTCACAATTACAACGTCTGATAAATAATATTGATAATCCGGAAAAGACAAAACCGATGAAAGCGGTATCATTGGGTGAATTAAATACTGTTGATTTACATTTTATCATTGTTGCTATCTTGGAAAGGCGAATAATTAGCTGTGAGGAACAAAATGATGCATTAAAAAAATCATTAAAAAAAGCATTACGAAAAATTGCTAAATTGGAAGATTTAATTGGAAATACGGAAGAGCCAAAAGAAAATCTTAAAATATTGGAACATTCGAAATCAACAACATCCTAAAAAAAATTTCTTTTTTTTTTTGCAATTTAAATTATATAGCATCATCCTAATACACTCCAATTAATCAATTTCTTTTTTTTTTTTGCTTTTTTTTGTTTTGCAAAAATTTTAAATGATAAAATTTGCGAAAATACAAATATTTCTTTGTTCCTTGCATTATTATATTTTGCTACTTTTTTTTTGGCAAATATAAATTTAAAATTTTGCAAAAATTAAAATCAGATATTAAAATAACAAATTCCCTTAAATTTTTTTATTTTTATTTTTCAAATGCACAAATTGATACCTTCATCATTACAAATATATTATCTATTATCGTTGCTGTTTCACGGAATTTTTTTTTTTATTTTGGAATTTGATAAATTTTTTTCTCATTCATTGACGTTTTTGTCTTTATATTTAATAATTGCTCTTTTTTTTTTCTTTTTTTGGTAATAAAAATAAATTAAAATGTTGTTTTGTTAGCTAAACATGAATACACTCTTAATTTCATATAGTTAATAGCCAATGATAAAGCCATTATAGTAAATAAGAAGTAAATGCTACCATAATATCAAATCAAATATATTTTAATACTAGTAGCATTTACAGTAATTTGAAAATTAATTGTATAATTTAAATTTTAATCAAACTTTTTTTCTTCCTTAGCATATTTACTAAATATGCTTATTATTATGTTTATGTTAAGTATTTGCATTATCAGTTGATCATTAAGTGAGAAATAAATTTATTCCGAAATTGTTTCCCAACATATCACTAGCAGTGATAAAATTAGTCATATCATTTAATTGGTTAAATTTTGATGATAGTTGAAAATGATCAAAATGACTAATGATAAAATAATTGTTTATTATTATTATTATTATTATTATTATTATTATTATTATTATTATTATTATTATTATTGTCATATATATGACAACTTTCAAACATATTAAATTTGAAGTAGGAAAAAATTTTTTTTGCACTTTCACAGAAATATGTATTAAAATGAATTATATACGATAATAAAAAAAAAGTTTTTTTTTTCCTTAGTCATTAATTGAAATTAAATTGAGAAAAAAATTAGTATAATTTCCTATTTTTAATAAAAATTGCTGAATGATATAATAAATATCATGCATAAATGATAATTGTTATCACTTTTGATAAATACAGCAAATTTTTATTGACACTGATAGTTTGTTTCAGTAATGCTAATTCATTCTATTAGAATATGCATTTTTCTCTTCCTTTTTTTTTTTTTTTATTTGAAATTGTAACTAATTTCACAATTTAACTTTCACCAGAAGGAATGTCAGTCAATTTTTTTCTTCTAGACTTTAAAAAAATTAACTTGTGATTTTGAGTGGAAAGAAAACTGAGAAAACAGTTGCGCTAACATAGCAGTTGTTTTCACATTTTAATAGTGTCAAAGTTCATATTCTCATTTTTCAAACCGGAATTGCAAAAAAAAAAAAAAAATTTTTAAAAAAAATGCATATTCTATGCAACAAATTGTTAGAATTTCTTTTTGCTTATAACATTAGAATGCTATTCTAAGTGATTAATAATCTCTCTAAATCATCACTAAAATTCTTTCTATAATTAATCTTTTTTTTCCAATATTTTAAAATGTATTCGAAAGTAGTTTTTTTTTTTTTTTTTTTTTTTAATCTTCTGAAATCTTTACATTTTTCAGAAGTACAAGAAGAAAAAAGGATGGAATTTTCATGCTTATCTTAAAAAATACTATTAGAATTAATTTTAATAGCTGTAAAGTTGCTACTATCAATGATTATTGATAATTGTTATCATATCATTAGTAAAAGAATTAAAATAATGAATGATAATAGTTATGAAATAGATAAGAGTTATTGTTGTTTACTGATATTATTTAGCTTTTTGTATATCAATCATATTGCATAACCTACAAAATTATTATCAAAATATTTTTCGTAAAATTATTTTGTAAAATTATTAGTGAAATGAAATTTATTTCATTGCCTTATTTGTTTTTTTTTCATTCTTTTTTTTTTTAAACAATAGTGATGCATTTAAGATCATTTCCAAGTATAATAATTGAAAATAAATTGATAAATTAATATGTATTAAGGAAATATTGAAGCAATGAATCGAATAGTGAACTTTTTTTAGGATGAATTTAAAAAAGGTCATTGTATATGAAAGGTCATTATCATTGTTATTTCATTCTTTATTTATGTAATGAATGTTGTGAAATAAATTTATCACTGTAATCATTTTTGAACTGTCAAGACAAATGCCAGGGAAAAATGAAATAAATTGTAATTAATAGATGAATTACCAATAATATTGTATCGTAATTATTTCATATTTAATTTAGAAATTAGATATTTTTGCATTTCTTTTTTTCATTTTAAATCAAAATTAAAATAGCTAAAAATATTATTCACAAAGCAAAATTTTTGGAAAATACACAATAAATTATAAAATAAACAAGTTAATCAATGTTTGTTGTCATTTGATTAATTTTTTTTTTAAAAATTAAAAAAATGTATGAAAAGTGTTCAGCAGTGATGTGCTTGCTTAATTAAATTGTTGAAAAATTATGGGAGAAGGAAGTGAATAATGAAATAATTGAAGCAAGAAATCTGAAATGAATTAATATTAAAAATGCAAAGTGGCAAAATGGAAAAAAAAATCAATTGATTTTATTCATATTATATTTGCTAATACCATTAAACAATTTAATTGAACAAAATGAAACAATGCCTTTTGAAGGAAATGTTTATTTTTCATGCTTTTATTAAGTAGAATACTTTTCAAAAGGAAAACAATTCTAAAATTATATTGAAAAGAATAAAAATACAAAAAAAAAATAAAAAATTGAAAAAATTGTAAATGAAAAAAAACAAAAAAAAATGATAAAATTCTTTTATAATACAAAAATTTCATCTAATTTCATTCTTTTTTTTCTACTTTTCATATTTGCTTTTAGCCTTATGTTACATTTAAATTATTTCAATTATAAAATTTGTAACAAAGCACTGTCATTATGATGCTATACATATATCAAGGCTAATTTAATATATATATAAATACCCTTAATTAATTGAATTATTTAATTGTCTTTTTATTTGTTATTAAAATTGAGAGCATTCAGGAAAAAAAAATGCTTTCCTTCTTTGTAAAATAAAAATAAAATAAACAATGATAATAATAGCAGTAATAATGATGGTAATAATGATAGTAATGGTAATAATGATAAAATAATAATAATAAAATAATAATAATAATGGTAATAATGATAGTGCTAATGTACATTATCATAGCATTCATCCATTTTGCTAGCTAATATCTTACATTATTCTTTTAAAAGATTGAAAAGGGTTTTTTTTTCGTAAGCAAATTTAAAATTTAATGAAAATTATACATTGTATTGGTTTTGTTTGTAAAATTTTTTTCTGCGAATTTGAAATGTTTTTTTTTTTTTCATTCTTAAGTTAAAATTTAAATGTTTTTGTGTGATATTATCAATTCATCAAAAATTTTTTTTCTATCATTATAGGACCGAATATTCTTTCATTTTCTGATTTATTTTACTTTTAATTTTTTTTTTAAAATTTGATATGTTATGTTCAAGAACAAAATTTTTTTTCCTTTTCTAGTATAAGAATAACAACTTTCAACTGTTTATTCCATTTTTTTTTTCTTCTTCACATTTTTCAACATAGCTATGAATATTTATTCAAATTTTAGATTTTTTTGATCATTTCAATTTTTTTGAAATTTATTTATGCATACTTTAACATCGATCAATAGTAGCTCTTTTCTTTTTCTTTTCATTCTTCTATTCTTTCCATCTTCAAATCTCCGTTTCCAACTTTTAAAAGACATTCTAATTATACTAAAAATAAAATCCATATAATTAATCAAAAATAAATGATAAAATAAATTTTCCATTTCTTACGAAATTTCTTCTGTTTGTTTATTTTATCAATTCATTATACAAAAGCTTTCAATATAACAAATAAATAAAAATGGAATTTTTTTTTGAAAAAAGCAACAAAATAATTGTTTGCTTTATTAAATTCGTGTATATATTGTTTCCTTTTATTGATTTATTTTTCATTTTTATAGTATGAATTGTTTTCAAGTTGTTTGTTTATAATCCTATACAAAAAAAAAAAAAAAAAAAAAAAAAAAAAAAAAACATCGTTCCTTTAAAAAAAAAAACTATTTTTGATAAATTGTATAAAATTGTAAATCAACTAGGTTATTTTTAATTTTTATCTTTTCTTTCTTTTATTTTTATTTTACAAAGAAGGAAAGCATTTTTTTTTCCTGAATGCTCTCAATTTTAATAACAAA
>SSBO01000001.1:97386-229765 GCA_005281725.1 Wuchereria bancrofti
TATAGGATTATAAACAAACAACTTGAAAACAATTCATACTATAAAAATGAAAAATAAATCAATAAAAGGAAACAATATATACACGAATTTAATAAAGCAAACAATTATTTTGTTGCTTTTTTCAAAAAAAAATTCCATTTTTATTTATTTGTTATATTGAAAGCTTTTGTATAATGAATTGATAAAATAAACAAACAGAAGAAATTTCGTAAGAAATGGAAAATTTATTTTATCATTTATTTTTGATTAATTATATGGATTTTATTTTTAGTATAATTAGAATGTCTTTTAAAAGTTGGAAACGGAGATTTGAAGATGGAAAGAATAGAAGAATGAAAAGAAAAAGAAAAGAGCTACTATTGATCGATGTTAAAGTATGCATAAATAAATTTCAAAAAAATTGAAATGATCAAAAAAATCTAAAATTTGAATAAATATTCATAGCTATGTTGAAAAATGTGAAGAAGAAAAAAAAAATGGAATAAACAGTTGAAAGTTGTTATTCTTATACTAGAAAAGGAAAAAAAATTTTGTTCTTGAACATAACATATCAAATTTTAAAAAAAAAATTAAAAGTAAAATAAATCAGAAAATGAAAGAATATTCGGTCCTATAATGATAGAAAAAAAATTTTTGATGAATTGATAATATCACACAAAAACATTTAAATTTTAACTTAAGAATGAAAAAAAAAAAAACATTTCAAATTCGCAGAAAAAAATTTTACAAACAAAACCAATACAATGTATAATTTTCATTAAATTTTAAATTTGCTTACGAAAAAAAAACCCTTTTCAATCTTTTAAAAGAATAATGTAAGATATTAGCTAGCAAAATGGATGAATGCTATGATAATGTACATTAGCACTATCATTATTACCATTATTATTATTATTTTATTATTATTATTTTATCATTATTACCATTACTATCATTATTACCATCATTATTACTGCTATTATTATCATTGTTTATCATTACTTCATTATTATTATTGTTATTGTTATTCCTTATTAATCAGTGAAAATAATAATAATATTAATACTAATACTATAATAATGATAATAATAATTGCAATAACTAATATAATAACAATAACAATAATAACAGTGATAAGCAATGGTAATAATAATAATAATAATGAAATGTTAAAATGACCGTTGGGAAGAAAATGTATTATTGACAATTTTGAAGCTATAAAAACATTTAAATATATTAATTACATTAACCAATTATTGCAACATTTAAAGATCTTTTAAGGTCTTTTTAAGAGATAAAAGGAGAGAGAAAGGGAGAAAGAGGGAGAGAAAGGAGAAGTAAAAAAAAGCATCAAACTTACAAATAGTAATAAAACAAATGAATTGCAAAAATTAATCAAACATTAATAAACAATAGATGGAAGGAGAAATTTTGAACTAAATTATTCTACTAAAATTGTTATAACCATAAAAATGAAAAAAAAAGGGAAGGAAATGCTTTTTTTTTAAAAAAAAAAAATGAAATAAAGCAAATCTGAAAGATTGTAATAGCGCAAAAGTAATAATACATCAGTATAATAATTTCTATCATTAACAATAAGCATATCAGTGATAAGGTTTGAAATAAAGCAAATTTCGGCAGATGATAGAACAATCAATCAATCAATCAATCGATAGCCATCCCATATCACTACAGAAACTTTGATCAACAAAAATATTTAATTCATAGTTGTCGTAATATTGAAATAGTCCTAATTTGACAACAAAAATGACGAATAGTCATAAGATTGTACAACAGCGACAAATGGCTCGTCGGGTTGGTTGTGTTGAAGTGGGTGGTGTAGCAGGTGCAAAGTATGCGTGTACTTCCACGTCTGGTTTCAAATTCTGCAAAAAAAAAAAAAAGGAAGGAAAGAAAGTAAAATGTAATTAAATAAATAAATAGTAAGAATTAATAAGCTTCAATAAGCTAAGATCAAAGATCACCGGATGATTAGTGGTCAGTTAAATGATTAGTTATCAAAAATTGAACAATATATTCTGATTATGTTGTTGAAATCGTATGTAAATATAGTAAATTCAATTGATAAAGAAAGTTGAGGAAAAAGAAATGAAATGAACTATCAAGAAAGTAAAATAATATTTTGATTATTTTAATAAAAAGAATTAATCTGCATATCGTTAAAACTTTAGAGTACTGAAATTAATCAATTTAAAAATTGAAATAAATAATTGGTTTTTTTTTTTCTTTTGAAAGTTGAAAAATAATACCTTAAAACGTTTAATAGCATCTTTGGTAATATTTTGGCAATCGTATAGATCGACTCGTTGCAAGGTGCGCATTTGTTTCATGTAATCTAGGCTAATATCTGTGATTTGAGGACAATTATCCAATTCTAACACTTGAATTCGATCTTTTAAGTGATAATTTAAACAAAGCTGTCGTAAACCCGCATCGGTGATAAGTTCACAGTGTGAAAGACTCTATAAAATATTGTTAATATAAATTATAAAAAAAAAAACAAAAATGAATTAAAGTTTATTACAGATATAAAAAAAGTTGAAATTGCAAAAAAAAAAAAGAATGTAATTAATAACAATAGTATATCATTATTATTTTTATAAAATTAATAGCACATCATCATTATTATTTTTAAATCTATCACTAATAAAAAACACTAAAACAATTTACCACTTTTTTTTTTTTATATGAAATAATTATTTCCATTTCTATCTTTTTCATTTATCATTTTATTTGATACTATCAGAGAACTAAATTATTTCAAATGCAATTTATTCCATCAAAATGATGAAGTTTTAAAATAACTTTTAATAATTTTCAATAAAATGAAAAGACAAATACTATTTCTAAAAATGAAAATTTCTATAAGTATTTAAATAAAAAACTTTTATTCTTACCAAATTAAGAAGACATGGGCATCCCTTACTGAAATTATCTAATGTGATATCAGTTAACAACGAGCAATCTTCCAAATCCATCCTTTCAAGTTCGTGACAATTTTTCGCTAAAATACCAAAACCATGATCGGTCAACAAAGAACATCCGGATAGTTCGAGATCCCTAAATAATTCATAAATTTATCAAAAAACTACGAAAAAAAAAAAAATGAAAAGTGAAAAAGACGAAAAATTTGTTTACAGAAAGTAAATTTTTACAATTTTAAAAAAAAAAAAGATGACATATGCATCATTAAGAATTCAATAAAAGTGAATGTGAATTTGTAATAGCAAAAAATTTCACCATCTTTTAAATCTTTTCCTATTCCATAAATTTAAAATTAAAAAGTTTAAAAAAGTTAAAGTTTACATATTCAACATTAATTAAATAATCGAATATTTTATAAATGACATTTAAACAAAATTATAATTGTTTTCAAAAAAAATTAAAAAAAAAAAAAAAGATATTTATTCTATTTTGTGATAACATTAACTTACTTTAACCTATGACATCCATTTGCAAGCGAGATAAGAGCTCTATCAGTAACTTGAGTACAAGAAGATAAACATAGATATTCCAATTGTGAGCAACCAGATGCAATATCAGCAACCGTATCATCGGTGATAAAACAACCAAGTAAATTGACTGTTCGTAGCTCACAACAAAAATTACGCATTTCCGCAAAAACAATTTCTGTTAACTGAAAATTTTATATTTTAAAAATTAAAAAAAAAGAAAATCTTTATTGTATTATACTTTTTTTTTTTATAGTTAATTGTTCATTGTTTCTTCTATAATTTTCTATTTCTTTTTATAACTTTTATAATTTTGATTATGCAAAAAAAAAAGGAAAATTCATTAATTTTAATGTTTGAATTGGATATTTTGATAAAATCTTTGCATTGTCATTTCTCAGATTATTAAATTTTTCCGTAATTTCATTTGCTAAAGAATTGATTAACAATTAATTATCTCTTTTCATATTCATAGTGTGAGTTTACTTAGATCATTCCTTCATCACTTCTTTTCCATTTTACATACGAAAATAGATTTTAGTTCGTAGAAGTAAAAGTACATTCATTCTCACAGTGTAAATCAATTAATCAAATTTATTTTAAACTAATCTATATTTAGTTTTTCATTTCTTTCACAAGTTATTTCAAATTTTATATATTTATATAAAAATTTTCCTTATAAAAATCCAATATCAAATAGAGTTTTGAAAAAGGATGAAAAAAGATTAGCCTTTAATCTTTGATCGTTTTTCTTTTCTTTTTTCGCATAATCAAATTTAATTGAAAAAGAGCTTTTCATAAATACATTTTTTATATTCCATCCAAAAAGAAAAAAAAATTTTTTTCGTCTCTTACTGACTATGGCAATAATTTAAAATTTTCTAAGAATTTTAATTAAAAAAAAAAAAAAGTTCTTATAAATTAAATTACTTACTCCTTCACATCCACGACAAATCAGAGTACTTAATTTTGGACAACCCTGTAGTACTGCTTGTATTCCTCGATTTTGTACATTTTCACACCAACTAATATTTAAATATTCCAAATTCTTACATCCTTCACTGTAATTATTAATTAATAAATGAAATGTTTCCTTCTTTCTTTTTTCTTATCATTAAAGTTATTTTATTTTAAATTTACATTATTTAGTCATTTTTCACTAAATAGTTGTTAAATTATTTTATTTCAATTTAAATTAAAACTTCACTATTTTGCAAAAAAAAAAGAAAAAAAAATTGTTGAAATTTCATTATGTTATAAAAAAAAAAAATTATTGGAATTGAAGAATTTTGTTCAACTGATTATCATTTTACTAAAATTTTTGTTTTGGTTAAAAATTTCATAAAGTAAATCCATACCTTACTGCCCTGAGAGATTTATCAGTTATTGCGGTGCAATTCTCGAGATCCAACCATACCAATCGATGACAATTTCTTCCCAAATATTCGCATGTACTGTAATTAATACTTTCAAAAAAAAAAAAAAAAATTTTTTTTTTAATTTTCCTGAATTCTTCTTATAATTTCTTTTTGGATTAAAATTTATTCACATGTAAAATTAAAGTTTAAAAATAAAATCATTAGATTTCTGAATTGTTTGTAATATATTTAACAAATTTAAGTGAAATTCCTCTTTTATATTTTCACATTTTCTAAATTAAAAAGAAATATTGAAATGTTACAGTTTTCTTATCAAATAAATATTTAACAATTCATTTTCTGCTTATCAATGCTATCTGATATCTAAATGAGAGAAGCAGTAAAGAGTGACATGAAGAGGAAATTAAATTGAAATTTTACTATAATAATGGAATTTTTCTTTCAAAAATTGATGGTAAAAGACAAGATTGGTATATTTTATAATTTTTTCTTTCTTTTTTTTTGAAAATTATCTAATTTTGGATTAAAATTTGCAATCTTTTTTTTCTAAATTCTAAAATAGAAATTTATGAAATGATATAATTTATAATTTAATATAATGCATAAATTAAATTACTTGCTGATTGATTCAGATTTAAATTTAAAAATTAAAATTGTAAAATGATAAATAAAACTTACGAATCAGTGACACGTTTACATTTGTATAATGAAAGATGTTCAATATTTGGACATTTCAATGTAAATGAACGTAAAGCATTTTCCTGGACATTTTCACATCCACGTAAGCTTAATTTTTTCAAAAAACCACCACATCTTTTGGCTAAATTTTCCACTACCGGTGCCTGAAAATATTGAAAATTGTTAAAATTTAAAAAAAAAAAAAATTATCAATTAATTTTTCTCTTCTTTTCCTTTTTTTTTTCCTTTTCAAATATTAGAAAATATAGTTTGTCGCTTAAGTTTAGAATGCTTAATAGTTTAAGTTAATTAAATTTTAGTGTCAGACAGTTTTTTTTTTTTTTTAAATGCTTTTCCATTTTGTTTGATATTGCTCATTTATTTGAAAATAGCTTGAACTTCATTTATTCATTTGCCATTTTGTTTTTTTTTTTAAAAAAAAAAAAAAACTTTTTAGGATGATGAAGAAACAAAAAAAAAAAAAAAAAACTTCTGTTGATTGCACTTCCACAGATATTTAAATTAGTGGTTCTCTTTTTTTTTTAACAAAAAAGAAATACTCCAATGATTTGAAAAAAAAAAATCAGTTAATTAATGTTTGCTGGTGATTAATGTTAAAGGGAAGAAAAATTAACAGAATGAATAATTAATTGTTTCATCTGAACAATTTATTTCAATTCTCATTTTCAATTTTATTTACATTTCTTTTCTTTGTTTATTTAAAGATGCAATGAAGTAAAATTCAGGAGAAAAGAATAAAGGAGATATAAATTTTAGGAATATTAATAAATAAATAAGTAAATGAATGAATGGATGAATGAATAAATATATAGGACAATTGAAATAAAGTGAAGTGAATTTGAAGTATCTCAAATCACGCTGTCACATGCTGTCGCAAACCATGTTTTTATTTATTCAAAATTCACAAAATCGAGTAATTACTATTGACAGTAACATGTCTAACTTTTATTTAATTATAAATAAAATTGAATTAATATAACCTTCAATAAATTGATGTGCAACTTATTATAACCAACACTAACTATTGCAAATATTAATAGCAAACATGATTATAGTAATTAACTGTAACGACAACAACAACAACAACCACGGCGACAACAACAACCACAGCGACAATAACAACAAGTCAACAATGGACAGCAACAAAAGGGATAACAAACAATAGCAACAAACAACAAAAACAAGCAACAAATCATAATAATAAATAAAAAAACAAACAATAAACAATAATAACAATAAATAATAAACAATAATAACAGTGGTGGAAAAGATAGATGATATTCTCTTTTTGATTACTTTTAGTATCAAAAGGTTTACAAAAAAATTTAAGAACAGTGGTGCTAAAAAATTCATAACCTGAAACATCCAAAAGATGGATGATAAGCATATAGTAGCAATAGTATTCGTAAGAATAGTTTTTGTTTGTTTTTTTTTCTTTTAAACTTTCTTTTCCTATCATTTTCAATTGCATTATCTAAAGAGAGAGAGAGGGAAAAAAAGAAAGAAGAATGCTCTTAAAATTCTTAAATTACAAATTAAAAAAAAAGTGAAATTTGACAATTCGTTTGAAATAAACTTTTCAAACTTATATATATATATTTTTTTTAACAATAGTAATAATAACAGTAACAATAATTAATACAATTACAAACAGATAATAAATAAGTGAAAATGATAAGAATAATTGATAATGAAAGATTAGAATTGCTAACCTTGATATCTTTTTGAAATTGAAAGAGATCAACTTGTTGCCAATTGCTACCATCAAGCGCTAACAAATTCCAATGACGACATGTTTGAGCACATCGACATAATGATGTAATATCCAAAAATGAAAAAATCCTAAAAATGAAAATTTTTTAAAAATCTCGAAAACAGATTTTTGTTTTTAAAACAATTTGGTTTTGTTTTTTTTAAACAATTTTGTTTTGTTCCTTTTTTTTTAAATAAAAAAGGAAAAAGCAATTGTAAATGATTAAACGATATTTTGGCATTTTTCTCATTAAAAATTTCCCAGAAAATTTTCAAGGTCTGTTTCAAGGTAATAGCTGATAATGAAAATTAAAAAAAAAAAAAAGAAGAAGAAATTTCTTTCCTGTAAATTGTTCTTTTTTTTTTCGTTGTTAACAAAATTTTTGAATTCAATTTAAGATGAAATATGGAAGCATTTAATTTTTAAATGAATTTAAAAAAAAAAAAAAGACTAAGGTCAAAGAGGAATGGAAATATTTTTACCTAAGAATGAGTTCTTTTGGTAGAACACGATTGATGAGCGGTTGATCGGACTGAGCAGGTAGAAGAGTTGTTATTAAGTACATCTGCAACAAATTATTTAATAATATATTTCAAATAATTTAATTTTTTTTTTTTAAACTTTATAAAAGAAGTTTAAAAAAAAATTTGCTTTTTCTATAACAATTTTCTATATTTTTTCTTTTTTAAAATAAGTATGTAAATTAGACTCGCTAATTTCATATGTTCCTCTTAAAATTCAGGAAAAAAAGGTCAATTTTAACATATTTCAAAAAAAAAATAAAAAAAAAATCCACTTCTATCATAATTCATATGTTCAAATATTGATGACGAATTTTTATTGAAAAAGATTTATAACAAAAAAAAAAAAAAAAAGTTTCTATCGATTCATTCATAAATCTTAGAATTTCGTTTCAAAAGAAAACTATAAGCAAAAAAGAAAAAGCAAAATCAGCGTGAGAATAGTTAACAATATTGTTCACTGATAAAATTTACTTTAAAATTTAAATCAAACTTTTCATTACATCAACCATTGATATTTGTTCATCTAATTCTCATACTTTCACTCTTTCTACCACGATGATTGATGTATGTTATTTGATCAATTTAAAAAAGTTAAACTGATCATTTAAAACGATGCATTTTATTGAAAAGAACAAGAGTAGCATTAAGGGAATAAAGAAGAACAATTTAATTAATGATTACGATTTTATGAAATTTTAAGGATGTAAAAAAAAAAAAAATGATAAATGATAGAGCAAAGAACATTTTCAATGAGAACAAATTTGTAAAAAGGCTTTTTCGATCGCTGTGATATCATTTCATTTAGCTAAAGTTTAATTTAAGCAAAAGAAAATTCCTCAAGTAATATATAAATATAACTAAAGGGAAATGACAATTGACTTCATATGAAATTTAATTTTTTTTTTCCCCTCCACTTTCAATCTATAAATGATAGAGAGAGAGAGAGAGAGAGAGTAAATGAAATTAAAAAAGACAAGAACATTTCGTCATTTCTTTTAAAAGTCAAAAGTTACAAGTGAAAAGTCTTTAGACTAAGCTTTTATCTACTAAAAAAGAGAAAAAAAAAAAGAAAATCAAAGTCTAAACTTTATTCAAAGAATTTCTTTTCAACTTTTACGTTTAAGAATTTTTCGATAAACAGTTTTTTTTTTCCCGCACTTTTGGTAATAATTCATGGAGAGTATTTTATGCTTGAAATTTGTAAAGAATTAATTTTATTAATATTTGGAACTAATTCTTTCATCATTTTAGCTTCATAACAGATCTTTTGTAATGATAAAGTTATGATAACACTTAATGGATTCTTCTTTTTTTTTTTGAAATTTAAAATTTGTTTTTTAATGAATTGAATAAAAATTAAAAGGAAGATAGAATATGAAGGGTATGTAATAAAACTTTTAAGTAAATTAGGGTAGAACAAAAGATAAGAAAGGAAGAAGAAATGGACAGGAAGGGGAAAAGGAAGGAAGAGGAAGGGAAAGAGAGAAATGGTAACATTTAGCGCTATCAATCAAACATGAGCAAATTTTTGCAACCTCATTAAAACTTCAAATCAAAACTTTTCATTTTTTTTTTTTCTTGCGTATTTCAAAAAATTGAAAAGTACTAAAGCATGTAATTACACTTGAAAATAAACATGAAATTTAGAGTATTGCAACTACCATATGTCACCATTTGCTACCACCAGCTGTTGTGTTACTACTACTTATTGGAATTTGCCCCTACTTCACACCATTTACTATCATTTGCTATTACCTTGAAACCATTTGCTATTACCGCTCTCACTTGTCACCACTTGCTATTCACTTGTTGACACCCGCTAACACCTGTTAACAACATTTTCAACAACCCGCTACACTTACCACATACAACTACCTGCTACCATCCGTTACTTGCTGCAACCTTCAGCCACCTGCAACACCCGCCATTTGCCACCCGCTGATACCGCCAACACTGCTACACTGTTGCTACTTACTCTTCTTACCTGCTACCATTTGCTACCACTCGCAACCACCTGCAGTCACCCGCTCTCACTTGTTACCACCTGCAACCAATTGTTGACACCTACCGCCACCTGTCACCGCTTGCTATCACTTATTGATACCCGCCGCCGCCACCTGCTAACATGTTCAATAATTCGCTACACTTACTACTACCACCACCTGCTGCAACCTGCAGCCACCTGCTAAACTACCTGCTATCACCTGCTACCACTTGCAACCACCTGCCACTTGCTACTACCACCTACTGCCACCACTTCCCACCAGTCCTTGCCAGTGCAACCATCCGCTACCACTTGTCACCATCTGCAACTACTTGCCACTTGCTACTACCTGTAGCCACTTGCCATTTGCTACCACTTGTGACCACCTGCCATTTGCTACCACCTGCCACTTGCTACCACCCGTTACTTGCTATTACCTGCTGCTACCTGCTACCACTTACAACCACTCGCCACTTCCTACCACTTGTTGCAACCTGCAACCACCTGCTACCACTTGCTACCTTCTGTCACTTGCTACTGCCACCTGCTGCCACCTACTAGCTGCTACCACCTGCAACCACTTTCACCACTATTCGTAACCACCCGCCACAACCTACCAGCACTTGCTACCACTCGTAATAAAACTGGTTTCATTGCACTTCCAGAATATCTTTGTGACGTTCAAGCAATCAGGTTGGTAGAACCGGTGGATGAGAAAGTTGGAAATAGAGTAAGCGAGAGAATTCTTAAATTTTATAAAAATGAATTTTACAATTAACTGAAAATATTGATTTCAATAGAAGTGAAATAATTCATTTGTTAAGAGTGGAAGTAAAGATTATTATTACTATTAATCAATTATTTTCCATTTTTTTTTTTTTTTTTTAAATAAAAAGTATTATTTGACTTTATTTTTGTTAGTAAGTTTCAAAGAGCACAATTGTACATGTTGTTCGAGCAAACAGAATTTATGACGTTTACAAGACAAATGTTAAAAAAAAAAAAAAATTTTCTTCTATCAACATTTGCTCTTTCTTTCTTTCTTTTTTTTTCTGTTTGTTTATTTGTTTCACAAAAGGTTGAAGAAATGCTTCATCAGTGAAAGAAGTTGTTAAAACAAAGTTGAAAGAAAAAAGAAATAAGAGTTCAATATCTAAACATATAAATTTATTTATACCTACAAACCTGTTATTGAATTTGATTTATAACCTATAATTAACATTTAGTTGTCTCTAATCTGTGATCATCAAAAAAAAAAAAATTTTTTTTGTAATAGTTGATTTTATGTAAAAGCAAAATGTAACTTTCGATCAAAATCACTGATTTTGTTTATTGTTTTTGTTTAACGTTAATAATTCTAATTGGAATAACAAAAAAAAACAATACATACAGTATTATTATTATTATTATTTCTAGAAGTTACAAGAAAATGATCGTAAAAATGGATCAATTGATCTACTAATCTAATTTAATATTATTTTATTATTACGTTTGTATTATAAATGAAGAAAAAAAAAATGAAAAAAAACAAGTTGATTCGTCAGTATATATCATAAAATATATCGATTTCATGATAAATGTTGAAGTAATTCTATACTATTTGTTAAAAAAATTACTTTCATTCTATTATTTTCTCATGTGTTTAACAAATTTAACAAAATTTATCAAAAAGAACCTTCGTAATTTTTTTTAGCCCATTGATTAATGATTTTATTTAAATCATTAAAAAACATTTCAATAAACAAAAAAGAACAAAAAAAAGGAAAGACTAAGATTCTGTAAAAAAGTTAGCTATTTGAAAGGATAGCATGAGAGTGAAGTTTTGAAAAAAGAAATGAATAATGAACGATTGAAATGTTTTAAGGCATGGGTGTTACCCATTATCACTGATATATATATTGAAAAAAAAAAAATTTATCATGAGCAAACAATCAATAATGAAAGTGCTGATAAAAATGTCTACTTGTTAAATTTAAAGAGTTAAATTTTCAATTTTTTTTTTCTTTTTTTTTCTTGAAAAAAATGTTAACGTTATGTGTACAAATGCGCATAATTTAGCATTTGCAAAAAAAGAAAAAAAGGAAAAAAGGAACGTTTATAATTGATAACTTTCATTTTGAATTCGTTTTTTTTTTCTTGACTAAAATCATTTTTCTTTTTTCTCATCTAAATTTTAGCTGATATATAATCATATCATCTTATAAATTAATGTTAATAATCAGTGCTATAAATGAAAATAATATTAAATCTTATCTGATCTATCTACAAATTTATTTAATCATTTTAGATCTAACACTTTGATAGGAATACCAAAATTTTCAATTCAATCACTTACCTTTTAAACTTTCAAATCCTAAAATTAGCTCTATGCATGGGCTGTAAATGGTATTAAAATTTTGTCTAATTGCGCAATAGTATTGTGATTAATTAGATGATTTAAAAATAAAAACAAATTTCTTGTTAAAATTTAAAAAAAAAATTGTTTAGTTTTATTGTTTAGTTTTTAAAAAAAAAAAAAAAATTCAATTGGAGAATTCATTTTTAGAATAAAATCAAATCACAAAATTCACTTTTTTTTTTCTTTAAAAAGCATCAAAAAATGGATATAATTTGTGATAATATGAAATCAATTGATCAGAAATACCTATTATTTTATTAAAATATGAGAAAATCTAACTTTTAATTTTATCTAAAACGAAAGAATAATCTCATTATTGTTATCTATTTTTATCGATATTTTAGCAAATCCTGAAAGAAAACCTTGATGAGAATTCAGGAAGATAAAATAATTTTTAAAAAAATGCAATCTAAAATCAGTCATGCATAAAAGTTATTTTCATCTATTTTTCATAAAAAATTGTAAAAAGTTGCAACGTATTATAGCAAACAATATATAATTATTGGATGAAGTAGAAAATTTAGTTAGTTTTATAAAATAAAATAAAAAACAAAGAACAAACATGAATATTTTAGAATGTAATAAAAAAAAGAGAGAATCAAAAAAAATTTTAAAAAATGAAAAGTTAAGAAAAAAAAGTTTTTAAAAAATAAAAAAATAAGAAAAAGAGAAAGAAATTAAAAAAAACACAAAAAAAATGGAAGAAAAAAAGTATTATCCAATTGCAAGAAATAAAACAAAATAATGAATATGATGATAATGATAATAGTTGAAGTGAAAATATAATTTTGCTTTAACAAAATTAAATTTTCATCAATCGTTATTTAAAATAGTTATACTAATATAAAAATAGTTGTACTAATAAAAAATAGTTATACTAAATATAATTATTAATTGAAGAAAATTTATAATTTTCAGTAAATAAATGTTTATGATTTGGTATAAACATTCACATATATATATGAAATAATTATGTCATCGCAAATACCATTAATTAATTTGGTGGCAAAAATTTTTTTAAATGAAATATTTAAATTTATCCTTATTATATAAATATTATGTATTACATTTTATTAGAGCGTAAGGAATTTGCTGAATTTTTTTTTTTATTAAAATTTAAAATTATCATAGAATGTAAAAGTATTTTTTAGAACACAAAAAATTAGATAGATGAATTTCAATTTTTTTTTTACCAATCAATAATCATTTACTAAATAGTTGGAATATTTACGAAAAAAAAAAAACAATAAAATAATCAATGTGCAATAAAAAATAAATGAATGATAATAATGTAAAATGTTTCATTCAAAATGAATGCTATAAATTATAAATGTTTAATTAATATTTAATTTATAAAATAAAAGAATTTCAAAAGATTACCCACAAATACAAATCAAAGATATACATATAATTAAACTACGCATAAAATCTAGCAAATGAATAGCCAAGGCAATGTAGTAAACAGGAAAATAATAAATTGGACACATGGCATATGTGATTTATTGCTTCTTATTTTTCAAATATATCATTTAGATATTATTGTCATCACATCAGCATACAAAATAGCAAATGGTTTTAAATGGAGACAGATGCTACCGTAGCTAAAAGGATCAAAAGTCCTCAAGGTCATTATTATCATCATCATCATCATCATTAACAACTACTACTACGTTGACCAGTAATAAAAGAGGTCATTTTTGTTATCACAGATGGTCATATTTTTGATTTTTGATTTTGTTTGTTCCGTTTCAAATTTCATTTATTTATTTAAAGTTTCAAATTTCAATTGAAATTACATTTATAAATGAGAATTTTTGAATAGATAAAATGAATTATTCAATAATTTACATTGATTATTTCAATCATTATTATGGTTGTAACAGTTGAATAGAGTGAAAAAAAAAAAAAAAAGAAAAGCAATAATTAATAAATTATTATTAATATATCAGGAGTGATCTGTTGTTATTTGTATATTATGCTAGAATGATGAAAGAACTGGGTAAGCAATTTAAGTAAATTAAAAAACTGAAGTATGATTGAAAAAAAAAGTACGAATTAATAAAATTAATTTCTTATAATCTAATATCATCAATAATTAATGCTATGAATCACAAATTTTTACTTCAAATTGCATTATCAATCAATTACGAATAAAAGTTGGTAATCAATTTGAAGTTTTAAATTCAAAATAAACTTTGCAAATTACGTAAAAAAGTATATAATTTTAGGTGCATGAAGAAGTTGTGCAAATGTTTCAAACTAACAAAAAATTTAAATTTCGTCGAGAAAAAAACAAACAAACTGAATATTACGTTTAAAAAAAAGGGAAAAATATGAAGTTAGTAGTAAGTTAAAAAAAAAACGTCACAGCAAAGATGAAAATAAAATATACCGGAATAAAATTAATGGATGAGAATTGTCAGCAAAATATATCGGAAAAGAAAAAATAAATTATCAATAGAATATCAATTAAATGAGTTATCAGTGTCATTAGAATATCAGTTATTGAATTATCAGTGGAATAGCAATTAAATTAGTTATTAATAGAATATATTGCAAGAAGAATAAACGATTGAGTTATCGATTTTACTCAAGAAAGAAAGAAAAAAAAAACTATTAGAATTTCTACAAATACATAAATTTTCTATTTCACTTAATTTAACAATGAAGGAATGAAAAAGAAAATTGAAGTTAAATAAAATGTAACGAATTTATTGAACGAATGAAAAGCAAACACTTAAAAAGGAAATGCTATGTGCTTCTATAAATGGAAAGTCTTTTAAACCCTTTTTCAGTGTCAATTATGACAAATTTAAATTTTATTAAAAAATTACAATCAATATTTGTCTATCTCATATTATGCTAAATTAAAAATGATACTTTAGCCTGAAATTGATGTAATATTAAGAAAATGAAAAAAAAAAATCCAATAAAAAAGTTTAAATTTCTTAGCTAATAGTCAATAGTTAATTAGTTTTAACTATAAAAATATCAAATCAAAAAAAAAAAAAAAAACAAATAAATAAATAAATAAAAGACTTATAAACAATTAATTATACATATTAACACTTACATTTATGAAATTAATTTCCTTTTTTTATAATTATTAATTCGAAAACTAAAATGAAACGATAAAAATAAGACAAAAAAAAAGGACTTAATTACAAGCATGACATAGTTCATTTGAAATTTTTCATTTGAAAGAGAAAAAAAAAATGATAACAACTGTTTGTAAACAAATAATGATAGATAATGATTGATATAATGATATGATAATGGAAAAAAAAAAAGAAAAGGAATGAATGATACATACCCTGTATTGTCCTTTGGAACCATCGATTAAACTCATCAATTTATCACGATATTTGTAAAATTTATAGGTTAACATAACACTTTTCTTCGAGTATACTGCTTCAGGTGTAATCATTAATTCATCCACCTGTCCATTTACAGGTATTGTTGATTGGCTTGTATCATCCGCTAATGCTTTTTGATTTTGCGGATAATCACAATCAAATGTACGGCCAATTCGTAGTGATTGTAAAGTACAAGCCATTTATCAAATTTTGATGGACAGTTTTAATGTGATGAAGAAAAGAAATGAAGAGAGAGAGGGAGAGAGAGAGAGAGAGAGAGAGAAGAAAAAAGAAGATACTAGTTGATGAGTTCCTTTTTTTTTTCTTTTCTTTTTTTTTTTTTCTTTCAAAATATTTCAATGAAATGACCGAAAATAGATGCACGAATTACAGTGAAGAATATTGTTGTTTGCCTTTTCCATTTGTCGATAATGTAATTGAAAATTCAAATTATGTCAGTAAATATAAATATGCAATTGAAATTTATGAAAATTTCAAAAAGCAGCAAAAAGAAGAAAATGTTGAAAATCCGGAATATTGTACGTAGTTGACGCGATAATTTACAATGATAATAATAATATGAGACCTGGAATAAATTAAACTACTAATTAAATCTTTCTGTTTATTTTATTTTTTTTTTCTGCTTTTTTGCTTTCTTTTTTAAGTATGAAATAAAATAGCATTTGTAATTTTTTTTTTTTTTTTTTTTGTTAAATAAAGAAAGCAATAAATAAGTAAAATGATCGATTCAGTTAGTCTAACAAAAAAAAAAAAAAAGAATTTAGTTAGGAAATGTGAAATGTTGTCGTAATGTGGTAACTAAGTAACAGATTGAATGGATATATCTTACCTTGTTAGTACTACTAGCAACCAAACTTAATCAATATAATTTTGAAAAGAAAAAAAAAAAAAGAAAGAAAGAATAGGTAAGATGAGAGATTGTTTAAATGAGGTAAATGAATAGCAGCAGCTCATTATTATTCAGGTAAATAAAAAAATCTAACATATAAGAGGTATATAATTTAGTGAAGATAAGTTTGATGACGAATATGACATGAAATAATGAAAGAGATAAATAATGATTGAAGCAGAATAGGAGAGAGAGAGAGAGAGAGAGTTGTTTTAAGCAAATGTTGAAGTGAAGAGGGAATGATTGACAATTGAAATGAAATGAGGAATAGAAAGTTGATAGAATTAGAATTAGAGTGGAAGGTTAATGATCGACGAAGAGGTTAACACTGAGGATGACAAAATAGAAATGACAATGAAGAAAGAAATGAAATGAACCCAAAACTAACTAAAACCATTGAACCTTTGTCACGGGGTAACAATTAAACGAACGGTAGAGGAGGAACTTAAAAGTAACCTGTTTACATGTAAAAAGGTTAAAAACTTTCTATTTTAACAAATTTATTTGTTAAATATTTATTATAACCTATTTTATGATTTATAAATCTATTATGAATTCTTTTAAATTTTGATCAATTTTCTTGACCTTTTTAACCTTTCCATTGCTTTTTGAAATTACTCTTCTTCTACTTTAGGTAATTTTTACATTTGAAATTTTGTTAATAATAAGATAAATTTTTCCATCTTTCTTTTTTTTTTTTAATAAAAAAAAAAATGTTTTTAATGATCGATTCATTCATGAACATATATGAACTAAATATAATGAAAATTTTGAAATTGTGACATAACTTTAAGACTGCTCTTGGAATCGATCAAATCAAGAAGCATTTAGACAATTTTTTATAATCAGTAACATTTAGAACAAAATTTTTTCTTTTATAATTTTAATTTTTTTCCATTACTAAATAGAAATATAATTATAAGCTAAAGATGAATAAGCTGATGAAAAGAGCTACAAATGAATATTCGAATGGAAGAATGATTATAAGCTATGGGCGAATATTTTGATGAAATCAGTTATAAATAAAAGAAGATAGAAATGAAATTTAAAAAAATCCAAGTTGAATTAAATATTTTTAACGGAATATACAGAAGAAATTCCATAAAAAAATTATTTAGATGTAGCAAATATGCATAAAAATTATAAATTTTTGTTGCTATTATTGTTTTTTCTTTTATAATTTTAATTTTTTCCATTATTTTGTTAAGTATAAAAGAAAATGATTGAAAATTTAAATTTTCCATTTTTATTTTTTTCAATAGAACACACACACATGCATACACACACACAAAAAACAAAAACATATTTTTAACAAATTATTTTGTCGTTTTCCTCTTTTGTCATTTTCTTTCTCATTATTTAATTAAAAAAGGAAGAAAAGAAAACAAATAAAAAAGAAAAAAAAATGATCATCGATTTGGATAAGATGGATAAGAGAGATAAGTATGATTTTTGTAAATTATCAAATTTATCAATAGGGTTATCATTAGATATAAAGAGATAAAAATGAAGATAAACATTTTAAAAGCATAAACAAAAAAAAACAAAAATTAGAATGGAAGAAAAAAAATGGGATATGGGAGAGAGAGAGGGGGAGAGAGGGAGAGAGAAAAGAAAAAGAAAGAGAATATGATAAGACGAAGAGTGGAATTATTGAAAAGATAATGCTTTTTTTAATTGAGGACGTAACATGCATGGGACATCAAATATACATCCACTTTTATCGAATTTAAATTTTTTCACCTTTTTTAAAATGATCAATCAGTTATATTTCATATATACAATTTATTTTATGAAATTATTAATAAAGTAATATCTATGTAATTTGTCATATTTTTCATAATAGATTAATTAGTAAAAAATAACCAAAAATTAATGAACAAACTGTTATAGAAGTGCAACCGATGTGTGTATGTGTATGTGTGCATGTGTGTGTGTGTATGTGTGTATGTGTATGTGTGTATGTATGCGTGTATGTGTGTGTAAATCATTCATTTCAGTAAAAATTTCTTGAGTAAAAGAAGAAAAAAAAAAGTGGAAAAGAGAAGGAACCAAAAATATTTTTTTCATCGATTAAGAAAAGTTAATTTTTTTAATTTTTTTTTTTCCTCGAAATATGTTTCATAAAGAAAAATAGGAAAAAAAAGAGTGAAAGAGTAGAGAATGAAATGATCAGCTGATGTTACTCTTTTTTTATTCATTTTAGGATGACAATTTAACAATATGACAATGATAATAAAAGAATTTATTTATAAAATGAATAAATTTTTACTATTCGATTCTTTTCTCTCCCTTTTCATTTTCTTTTTCTCTTTTAAAAATAAAAAAAAAAAAGAAAAATTGTAATTTTAACAACAAATACTGTTTTCTTTCTTTCCTAAAAAAAAATGATTTTTTTGTCTTTTCGTTTTTTGAAAAAAATTTATGGTTTTTCATTGAAACATAAATATGACAATTAAAGAATGTCGAAGAGATAAATAATTTTTACTCATTCATTATTTGCTCGTTTAATGCAAAATACTGGATTGCATGCAGTGCGCGCTCAATTGCATGCAATACATGCAATTGAGCGATTTATTACAACTATTTTCGTCTGATATGATTGATAATTGTGAAATGAATGATAATTTATAATTAATTAACATCATCTAATGTCATCTCTTTAATGAATTCAAATAATAGAAATTGCAAGACTAACTAATTGCATGTATTTAATGAGTGATACACTAACTGTTATATTCCTTTTATGATTCTTTAATTTTTGATAAATTGTTAATGAGGCTATTCTATTTATTTTTACGATAAAATTAAATTACAAAATTCATTTTTTTTTTCCGAAAAAAGTACGAAAATTTGAAGATAATTTAAAATAATATGAGAAAAATCAATTGAAAATATCTATTAGTTTACTAAAATATGAAAAAGATATTATTAAATCTGATATTATCATTAAAAATGTTGGAAAGAAATTTTTATATAATTTTTAATTTTAGCTAAGACGAAGGAATAATTCCATTGTTATTATCAAGATTTTAGCAAATGTTGAAAGAAAACTTTTATGAAATTCGAGAAGATAAAATGGTTTAAAAAACTATTCAGATTATATGATTTGTAAAAAAAAAAAAATTAATTAGAATGAGAAATGTAGAGACTAGTATCTTAGTATCTCTATCAGAAATTTCAAATCTATTTATGATGATAAGAATATTACAATTTTAGTATTTATTATCAGTTAAATTATATCGAAAATTTTAAATCAATCAATAATTATGTAAAAAGTATTGAGATGTTATCAGTTAAACTATAGCAGAAGATATGAAAATAAGTTTTAAAAGAAAATGTTAGATTTTTTAAATGTTTAGCATACCTCCTTATATCGACAAAAATGAAAAGCTTTTAAATTGATTGTCATTTCTTTAACAAGTGTATGATACATTTTCACTTATCAGTATTGACAAGAACTGTTTAAGTTATCAATTATCATTATCAAAAATGATCGCTCATATCATTTTTCAAATATTATCAAAATTTTCAAAATATTATCATTTTTGAAAAGTTACAATTACTATTGTATTACTTTATAGATCATATGATTGACATATTTTTGAGGACAAAAAGTTGACATTTGTTGACAGTTGTTGAAATTACAAAGTTCCACGATAATAAATACATATATCGGATACACATAGCGACATGGATCTAGAATTATACACAGACAGGTGTAAACAGACGTACGGAACAAGGAAGTAAGTACACATACAAAATTTGAAATTTGAAAAAAGATATAATCAGGAATGATAGGATGAAAAATTGTTGTATATTTCCCATACAACTTTTTCATTCTTTTTCAAATTGATTGAAAATAAAAACATTTGGTAAAAATGATATGAATAACTAAAAGATATGAAATAAACAAATTTTTAAATATTTTTGAAAAGAATAAATAATCAAAAGCTATTTTACATCATCATTCATCAAAATAATTTTTTCATGAATTTTTTTTTTTTTTTTTTGTTTTTCAAAATTTCATAAGAATTACAGGTATATTTTATCATATAGGGTGTTCATGAATATTTCAAAAGTTCAACAAGATAAACTAATATTATTTTTAATTTTTTATTAAAAACAAATTTTTTTTTTTTTGATAAACTTATTGTTTTATAAATATTGTTAAAATTTTATTGAAATATGTAGAAAATTGAAATATGTAAAAATTTATTTAGAAGTAATTTAAGCAAGTATTATATAAGCAAGTAAGGATAATTTACTAAACATTATTGGGCCGTTTTCTTTTTTTCTCTCTCTCTCTCTCTCTCTGCTAAGTATTTTTTATGTGCATTTCCTGTAAATTCAATTTCTACAGCTTATTGAAAATGAAATATTTAATCCCTGAAAGTTAGAAAAGGAAATTAAAGATATCACTTTCCTCAATAATAGCTAATTGTAATCGATCTGATCTAATTGATCAAACTAATAAATGAAAAGATCAAATTTTTGAAAGAAACTAAATATATTCTAGATTTTATACTAATCTTTCTGCTTTTTTTATGAACGAATGAAATGGCAAAATACTGTGACAATAGCTGGAGGAATGTTAAAATGCTACTACAATAGTAGAAGTGCTGCTACAATAGTGGGATTGTTTGGGATGTTAAAATGCCACTACAATGCTACTACAATAGTAGAAAGAACTGGGATGTTAAAATGCCACTAAAAGGGCGGAAATGTTTGGAATGTTAAAATGCTACTACAACAGTAGAAATGAATGGAATGTTAAAATGCTACTACAATAGTAGGAATGAATGGAATGTTAAAATGCTACTACAATAGTAGAAATGAATGGAATGTTAAAATGCTACTACAATAGTAGAAATGAATGGAATGTTAAAATGCTACTACAACAGTAGAAATGAATGGAATGTTAAAATGCTACTACAATAGTAGAAATGAATGGAATGTTAAAATGCTACTACAATAGTAGGAATGAATGGAATGTTAAAATGCTACTACAATAGTAGGAATGAATGGAATGTTAAAATGCTACTACAATAGTAGGAATGAATGGAATGTTAAAATGCTACTACAATAGTAGGAATGAATGGAATGTTAAAATGCTACTACAATAGTAGGAATGAATGGAATGTTAAAATGCTACTACAATAGTAGGAATGAATGGAATGTTAAAATGCTACTACAACAGTAGAAATGAATGGAATGTTAAAATGCTACTACAATAGTAGGAATGAATGGAATGTTAAAATGCTACTACAATAGTAGAAATGAATGGAATGTTAAAATGCTACTACAATAGTAGAAATGAATGGAATGTTAAAATGCTACTACAATAGTAGAAATGAATGGAATGTTAAAATGCTACTACAATAGTAGGAATGAATGAAATGTTAAAATGCTACTACAATAGTAAAAAAAATGAATGGAATGTTAAAATGCTGCTACAGTAACAGAAAATAGCTGAAATGTTAAAATGCTATTGCAGTATTGAAGAAAAAAAAAAACAGAAATAGCTTTCCAAATCTTTGTTTAAGAGAAAATTATCGATCTCTTATGAAGTACCAATGAAAAGAAAGTAAAATTGGATTTTAAATAGCTCACAATTTGTACTCTAAACTTTCAATATATTTCTGTTTAAGTACATTAATTTTAAAGAAAATTTGCAAATTGAAAAAATGTACAATTGAAACTAAAATTTTTGAAATTGTAATTAAAACTAAAGAAATAAAATGAAATTACTTTTAGAATTTTCAATCAAAGCATACCAAGTAAGTAATTAGCGCCAATGCAACAAATCGAACTTAATCAATGAGTAATAAATTTCAATTTATAGCTCATGCACAGATTGTGATAAATAAATAATGCGCAAAAATCTCTCTTTTCCACTTTTTCTTCTTCCGCCAAATTAACCAAAACTGGTTCCAATAACAATTTTAAAAAAAGGTTAACCGCCAAAAAATCAGAAATTTAAAAATTGAAATTGAAGAGATAAGAATGGAAGGCAACAATATTACGAGGACATATGCAAAGAATGAAAAGACAGGTTAGGTGAAGAGGATGATCGGACATTGATGACCTCCAAAAAGAAATATTAAGAAAGAAATCATTTTTTTCAAAAAATATTTTTTTGAAAGGTCAAAAAAAAAAGAAGAAGTAGGCAGGTGGTTTTTACAGTGATGAATTTTTCATAAATTAAATTGAAAATAATAAAAATAGAAGTTTTCTAACACTAAACAATCTGGAATATTGCCTGGAATAATTTATTAGGAAAAACCAATTTCCGATTTGAAAGTGTCCTAAAATTTATCTATTTTGGATGGATAACAAATAGTTACAATTTGTTAAGTAGTAGTGATAAAAGAAAATAAAAAATGAATGAATGGATAAATTTATTTTCACTTTATATAAACATGGCAAAGTTAATTCAGGCAAAAGAAATTGAAATCAAAATTGTTGAAATTATTAATCAAATAAGTTGTACGTTTAATAAATAGAATTTCTGTGCAAGACAAAAGAAGTGATAATTTAAAAATTTTTCAAAATCTTAAGAAAGTTATCATTAAAGAAGAAAAAAAAGGCTCGCTGTCTATGATGTGATAATATTTTTAAAATAATCAAATGAATAATACTTTTTATAACTTATTAACAAAAATCTCAAAAAGTAATTAATTATATTATCATAAATTAGCAGTTGCAATAATTTGGAGATTAATAATAACAACCATTTTAAGAAATATCAAAATTCAAATTTAATATAAAATCAGTAAGGTTAAAATTTTCAAATTTTGAGCTTAATAATAAATTTAATCTAAAAATTTGAAAAGTTAATGATAAGAAAGAGTAGTTTATAAATGAGCAATATCGAATCAAAATATCTTTTATATAATTAACCTGATCGACCTCCTAAAGTATTCAATCTATCTATTACACATTTTCTAAACTTTCCCTCCAATTTTTTTGCATTTTTTTTTCTTGTTAAAAAAAATCTTTGACCTTAGGAAATAAAAAAAATTATAAATTTGAGAAGAAGAAATGCTATATTTTGCTATAATTATTTATATAATTATTTATTACAAGCTAATAAAGACAGACAACTATCGTATTTGAAAAAAAAAAAAATAAATTTGTGGTATGAAAAAAAAAAAAGCTATCAAAATAATTATACACAAATTAAATGATAGGATGGTGCATACATTAGCAATGCTTATTACATTCATCTTTGTGGTTAATTAAAATTATTTTCTAACTAGTCGTAATTAACTTTTTTGCATTGCTCAATTTAACAATAAATTAATATTAACTTAGTATGCATTGTATCCATCATTATATAATTTTATTATCAATAAAAAAAAAAAGAATATTTCTTTGAAAAGTCAAAAAAGAAAAAGCAGGTGGTTTTTACATTGATGAATTTTTCATGGGTTCAATTGAAAATAGTAAAAATATAAGCTTTCAAATTATTCTAAAAAAACAAATGATTTGTGTTAGTGCCTGGAATAATTTATTAGGAAAAATCAACCATATAATTAATTTAAAAATAATAAAAAGTGTTTTGTTTAACAATATGATAAACAATAGAATAATATAACAATAATTAATAATAATAATAAATAATAAATAATAATAACAATAATGATAACAATATTTTTAATATTTTCTTTTCATTTATGCATGCATTTCTGCACTTTTTTTATTGCAAATGCATGCAACCTAAAATATTTCACCCTTTTTTGCATTTTTCGATTAATTTTTAAACTTTTCCTATATTGATGTAGTAAGAAAAAAAAGATATAGTAAATATGTCATTGAAATTGTTAATAATACAAACATCCAATTGGAGGATTAAAAAGTTGAATATTAAATTTATGACTATAATAAGACTAAAAGATTAAAATTCATAATTTGTTAATAATTTTTTTAAATAAAAGATCGAAATTCATAGTTTGTTAATGATTTTTTTTTTAAATAATTTTGAATAATTTTTTAAATAATTTCAAAAACTAATAATTCTGATAAAATTTGAAAAAAAAAATGATCAACGAAAGAAAGAAAGTGTTAAATTTTATTTACTTGCATGAAAAAAAAAAAAGAGCTAGAAACCTGTTTGTGATCATTTCTGGTAGATTTTTAAATTTTTACCAATTTAACGGAAAAGAATTGAATAATGAAAATTTAATAGACAGCTAATGCTTTTTTTTCTTTTCTTTCTTTCTCTTTTTTTTTTTTTTGATAATTTGCTATGCTAAAATAGACGAGAATATAGCTGAAATTTAATTCCTTCCTTTCTAAAATACTAACAATAAAATTATGGCAAGTAATTTTCATTTTTTCTTTTTTTTTTTTTTTTTTGAGAAAAAACAATTTTTATCAAAGAAATATTTAGCTATAAAACATTTTTTTAGATTTGATAAAATAAATTATTGGATGATCTGTTGAAAAGTTTAATGAAATTTAACAAATAACAGAAACAATCGACTGCATAAAATTTTGTAATATATTTAAGAAATTTATAGCATAAATTTTTAATTAGAATAATGAAAAAAAATGAGAAAAAGGAGGGAAAGAAAAGAAATCTGAAAATGATAGAAATATGAAATCATCATTAAAAGAAAAATAAATTTGAAATTTTGTTAAAAAAGTATTAAATTAGAAGAATACTGTTGAAAGTATGAAAGAAGGAAGTATTTAGTTTAAGTTATTAAAAAAAAAAAAAAAAGATTTGAAAGGATGAGAACTGAATTAATCAATTTCTTTTATTAATACTCGTTACGTCATCGTTATCAAGTAGATATTCTCGTGACGTAATATGACGGAATATCAAATATGAATATACGCTTGATGAAAAAGGATATTAATTTATGATATAATTAATCATTAATTATATTTGTATTATTATAATTATTACTGATTGCACTGATGAATTATTTTAGTACAGAAAATTGTCTAAATATTAATTAATAAAAATGAAACAAATTAAAGAATGAAATATCAAATAATATTTGCAATTTTAATATATTTTTAATGTGTACTTCAAAATTTTTTAATATATGCAAGAAAAAAAAGCTTCAAAACTTAAAAAAATTTAAACTAATGGAACATTATAAAAAAAAAAAAAAAGTCTTTTCAATTATTGATACTTTTTAAATAATTAATAAAATAGCATGACTAAAATCTAGCACAAATAATAGCAATTAATAATTAATTTTTTTTTTTCTTCATTGCAACAGCTAAAATGTTAATATATGCAAAATATTAATTAGTTTTTTTTTGTCTTTTTTTTTTGCTTAAAATATTTTAATGAATATTTATTTATTCATTCATTTATTTTGCTGATTTCATGTAGGAAATTATTGCTGAATTTTAATGAAGAGATAATTATTAGTTAATGTTAGATGAAAATATATAAAATTTGATAAAATGGAAATAATATGAAGAAAATGATAGAGGAAATAAGAAATAGTCAAATTAATATTATTCATATTTCATGCATTTATATTAATTTTCTTTAGTACATTGTATGATGTCACTAAGGTTAAGGTCATATTTCATATGAAGTAGTAAATTATAGTAAGAGGTTAATAATTGTTGCACTTCTAATGGTTTTTATAATTATCTTTATTCATTTTAATATCTCCTCTCTCTCTCTTTCTTTCTTTCTCTCTCTCTCTCTCTCTTTCGTTCTCCAGTTATGAATTCAAATTAACATTTCTTACAAACATTGTTGCATAACTTTGTATTCGAAACATAATTGATCTTAGATGATAATTAAACTAAATTAAATTACTGCAAATTAACAAGTTGTTAACTATCAAAGAATATACCTGATTTTGCTTTGCTCGAATTATATTAAAGAATATACCTGATTTTGTCTTTTTCAAATTATATTAAAGAATATACCTGATTTTTTCTTTTTCAAATTATATTAAAGAATATACCTGATTTTGTCTTTTTCAAATTATATTAAAGAATATACCTGATTTTGTCTTTCTCGAATTATATTAAAGAATATACCTGATTTTGTTTTATTCGGATTATATTAAAGAATATACCTGATTTTGTCTTGCTCGAATTGTAGGATGTAAACGAAATTGAGTGCATCCTTCAGTTTTTAACATTTGGTATCGTTTGGATCGTAAATTTGCAACCGTATTAGCACCGGAACGCATTGCACGTTTGTTACGTTTTGCTCGAGAGATTCGATGATGTTGCTGTAAACATATTTATTTTATTTCGTTTTTCTTTTTTCTCTCTCGTTCACTCTGTTTTTTTTTTCTTTTTTTTTGAATCATTTATGCAAATTTCTGTAGTTCATTATATATAAATTAAATAAACAAAAACAGAAAAAAAGTGTAATAATTTTAAGCATTTATAATTATTTCGGAAAATCATATCATATCAGAAAAAAAAAATATCAGAAAAGATTTTCCTATTTAAAATTTTGATGATGAGAACATTTATGACATTATATATTGTAAAAGTAAAAAATATTAAATTAGTTGAAAAAAAAAAAAGAGAAAAAAGATTATGTCTTTTATATTTTCAATAATAACTTTAGACATCTTTTTAAATATTTTGATTCGTCATCTTTTTTTTTGAATTCAAATTTAAGAGATTGTAAATTAAATCTAACTTTTCAATAAAATGCAAAAATTTAATCTAAATCTAAAATTTATTAACTCAACAAATCTTCTTTTGCAATCAAATAAAGCGTAAAAATTTTTGCATTAAATAAATGTGAAAAATGTCTTCTCTTCCTGCAAATAATAGCAAATAATTATTATTAGCGTAAATGTATAATTCGCATCTAATAAGCACAAGCGTATATACACGTACGTATTTCACGTATCTGTCCAAATAATGATGAAAATTTTTATTAATTATGAAAAAAGCAAAAGATTTGATTTTCTAATAAAGAAAGAACAGAGAGATTTTTTTTTTCCTTTCTTTTCTCTCATCATAAAAAGTGCTTTTTTTATTTAAAAAAAAAACTATCAAAAAAAAAGGAACGTAATTTCAGTAATTTCAAAAATGATTTTATTAATGAATACATCATTTTACTCAAAAAAAAAAATTTTTTTTTTCGATTTTTCTAAATAACATTTGAATATTTAATTTAACTTATTAACTCTAATTACTAGTAAAGTAACTAGATGAAACATATAACATACATACATACACACAGATACACAAACACATACATACATACACATACAGAAACAGACATATAAAATGTGTACCAATCTCAAAGATCCTTTCTTGATTGCGGAAGAGTGAAAGAAAGAAATGATGGATAGAGGAGGAATTATCGACAGATTGATTAGAATTAGTCCATCTGTTGCTAACAGAACCAAATTGTAATTCCTTTTATTCATTCATTCATTCATTTTGGTAGATTAAAAGACTGACTGACTAACTGACTGAACGAATGAATAATTTATAAGATTAATTATTAAAATGTTTATTCATCCAGTCATTCATTCATTCATTTTGGTAGATTAAAAGACTGACTGACTAACTAACTAACTAACTAACTAACTAACTAACTGACTGACTGACTGACTGACTGACTGACTGACTGACTGACTGACTGAATGAATGAATGAATGAATGAATGAATGAATGAATGAATGAATGAATGAATGAATGAATGAATGAATGAATGAATGAATGAATGAATGAATGAATGAATGAATGAATGAATGAATGAATGAATGAATGAATGAATGAATGAATGAATGAATGAATGAATGAATGAATGAATGAATGAATGAATGAATGAATGAATGAATGAATGAATGAATGAATGAATTCAGTCATTCATTCATTCATTCATTCATTCATTCATTCATTTATTCTCAGTGTGTTATAGTATAATTAGCAATCGTTTTGGTCTATTATAATAATTTCAATATAAATACGAAATGATTAAGTATCGTATCCTAATTATTCTACTTTTACTAATCTTTATTTAAAGAAACAGAGGGAACGAGAAGAAGAGGAAGACAGAGGGAGGGAAAGAGTAAGGAAGAAGAAAAAAAATTCTTTTTAATATATTATATTACGAATTATTTAAATTTTAAAAATAAAATAAAAAAAAGAGAGAATAAAATATAAACCCTAGAAAGATGACTGCTACTAGCACGATTATTGTTGTTGCTATTGTTGCTACTGTTGTTGTTGTTGTTGTTGTTGTTGCTGTTGTTGTTGTTGATTAGTTGTACTGAACCACTATTTCCACGCAATAATCCTTCATTCAATAGTTCCAAATCGCTCGATTCACTATTACTCGTATCGATTCCGAATAATTGTTCATCATTTAATGGTGCTGTAAAAAGACGTTTACAATTTATATTTCTTACAAAAATTGAATGAAATAAAATTGATTGAGCTGAGCTATGATAGGATAGAAAGAAATGAAAAGAAGAATGACCTTTCAAGGAAGAATCGAACAAAATGAAAATGAGAAAAAAAAAAGAAAAGTTATCATTGAAGCAATAAGGAAGGGTAAGAATGAGAGTAAAGATAAGAAGTTGGGAAGAGAAATGAAGAGGAAATGAATGAATGAGTTGAATTGAATTAAATGAATGAGTTGAATGAATTAAATGAATGGATTAAATGAATGAGTTGAATGAATTAAATGAATGGATTGAATGAATGAGTTGAATTGAATTAAATGAATGAGTTGAATGAATGAACTGAATGAGTGAATTAAATGAATGAGTTGAATTAATGAGTGAATGAATGCGAACGGATGAATAGATCGATGAGAAATTATGTTATAAAATATTGGAAGCATTGCCAGAATTATAAAGAGAGGCAAAAAAAAAAGTCACAAAAGTTAATTTGAATAACTTCAAGAGGGATAATCTTTTCCATATTGCATTTCTATTTTTTGCTTTTTTTTTGTGTGTTTTTGTCTTCTATTTTTTTTTCATCATTTTTTTCTTTAAAAGTTTTTTATTTGTCATTAGTATTGTTAAATTGTAAAATAAAGAATTAAGAATATAAAATATATGAATATATAAATGAAACATTATAAAACTTTTTTTTTTTTTTTTTTTAAATATAAAGTTTGAAATTTTGAAATAATCTTGTTATGAAAGAAAATGTAGTGAACTTTGAAAATTTTCATTCAAAAAAAAAATGTTCACAAAAAAAAGGAACAAAAAATCAGAAAATAACTTATGAAAAAAAAAAAAGTACCTTCGTAACATAAATTTAAAAAGAAAAAGTTACTTTGATTAATTAATTATCTCTCACAAATGGTATCGTACCTCCTTCTTCTTCTTCTTCTCTACAGTATTCCATCATTTTTTTGAAATATTCGCTAATATGGGGAGTATGCAGGCTACAATCAATAAAATACCTATTAATCTATCATAAAATAAAAAAGTGTTGTAAATTTAAAAGATCAAAAAAAAAAAAAAAAAATTCATAAAATTTGTTGTTAATTTTCAATTTGAAATAATCTCTAGTTTGTATATTATGTTTATATAATTAAATATAATGATAATTAATATGATGAATTTTTTTTTACTACTTAAAATTTTCCATAAATTTATTTTAAATTATCCAAAACATTCATTTATTCATTCATTCATTCTGATGTAATATATACTAAATAAATAAAATTTTAGGATAAATAAATGACAATGTTTACTTGTTGAACTTTGTCCATCATTGAAGGATTGATTCGATCTTCGATGACCAAATAATCGTCGCATTTTACACTTTTTTCACAAAGTTTTAATGAAATCAATGATAACTGCCTAATTATTTATATATTGATATTCATTGATTTCTTAATATTGATTAATCGATTTGTTGTAAAAATCAATAAACATTTCCATCTGTTTCTTCTTTTTCTTTTTCCTTCACGTATGGGTTTATTTCTAAAAAAAAGATAAAAGAAATGTCCCATTTCTTTTGAAATGTTTGTAACGAATTGAGCAATGAAAGAACAAAAATCACAGAGACTGTCATTACCAAAAAAAAAAAAAAATTATTTTAAAGGTGATCATTTTTTCATTCCATTTTCAAATTACAGTAATACATTTTAAAACTTTAAACAATTTCATTTACCATTTTTTACTTTTTTTTTTATAACTAAAACTGATTTATTAATTTGGTTCTAATAATCGTAGTAAAATTGAAGATAATTGCAAGAAAAAATTAACAAAGAAGAAAATTAAAAGTCCAGGAATTCTGGGTATTATGAGTGAATTTAACTAAAAATTAGAACATTTAATATTATGAGAATTAGATTAAGAGTATGCATTAAAAGAAAACAACAAAAAACAATAACAAATTATCACATAGGCAAAAATAATTTAAACAAATCAAAAAGCTAATTAAGCATTTTTATTGCTTTAAAAATGAAATGTTTAACTAATTCTTTTAATTACGAGTAATGAAATCAAAAATAAAAATAAGATTTGTATCTTTGCAACAATAGCTAATATGCATAGAAATACATTCTTAAAAGAAAAAAACCTAACTTAGAAATTTAAATAATTAAAATTACAAATATAAGGAAAATTGTTTAGGAAAAATACAAACAATACTTTATCTTGACAATAATTAATAAACAAATTAATACTTATTAACTTAATAATACTACTTATTTCATTATCAATTTCATTATTTCATTATTAACATTGTACATGTCATATGAAATACTTGTAGGAAGGATAAATTTTATTGAAATTTTTAGAATAAAATTTTGAGAGTGTAAGATGAATGAAGAGAGAATAATTTTCGATTAACATTCACTTTAAAAGTCTTAAAATCGTATAAGCAAGCTTTTTGCATTTTACTTACAGCTGCTATCTTTCATCTTGCATTAGCGATAGAATGGAAAAACGAATCTGATACATTCTGTGTAAATTAGCACGAAGGAATGAAAAAAAAAAAAAAAAAATTAAATGAAATTGAATGAAATGGAATGAAATGAAAATGGAAATGGAAATGGAAATGAAGTGAAATGAAAATGGAAATGAAATGGAATGAATGAATTAAGGAATGAATGAATTAAGGAATCTCTCTCTCTCTCTCTGTCTCTCTCTCTCTCTCTTATTTATTCATTTCTGGATATCTTAGCAATCGATCATGTCTTCTTTTTTCTGCTTCTTGTTAGCTAGTATAGCTAGCACCTGACAAATGATGATGATGAAAGAAAACTTGTGACATTCAATCATTATCACTATTACTATCTTTTCTTTTTCCTTTTAACAAATGAAATATAATTTACTCCTCTTTTTTTTTTCCTTCTCTTCCTTTCTCTCTCTCTCTCTTTCTCTTTGCTCTTTTCCCTCTCTTCCTCTCTCTCTATCTAATTATTCATTTCTAAAATTGGATCATTTAACACTCTCGTTATTTTTTTTTAAAAAAAAAGAGAAAATTATTATTATTTATTATTACTATTATTATTGTTATTATTATTATTCATTATCATTATTATTATTATTATTATTATTATTGTTATTAAATTGCTGTTTTTATTTATTTATTTATTTTTCGATTAATTTCATATTACCATTCATTTCAAATTAATAAAAAGTATTTTTAACTAGCTTAGTAAATCGTTTCTTCTATCCACGTACAATTTTTTCATTGCTTATTGCTAATTGATTAATCTCCTCGTTAGCTTACAATAATTGTAATAAAAAAATATCTACGTAAAACTACTAAAATTTTTTGCCATTTTTGTTGGAAAAAAAAACACGCTTAAAACGTGTACTATAAAAAATGAACACGTGATTTTTCTTTTGTAAGCTATTTCATTATAAAAAAAAAAAAAAGGAATTTATTATTCAATTACTATTAGTATTACTAATTCACTTGTAAATACCTATATAATTATCATTTCTATTATAATATGATATTTTTGAAAGTAATTAATAATTTTTTGATGAGTGATAAAATTTAAATGGGAATAAATTTAATTTCTAATCATACCTTTTGCTACCGTTCTCTTTACCCGTTACTTCCTCGTACTTTCCCGTTTTGATAAAATATTAATGAAGGTAATATTGCCCGTGTTTAACTCTATAGGGTAGGGATGGATTATTTGTATAGAGGATAATGGAATAGACGAGTTAAGTTTGTAGTGATGCTAAGGCAAGAAAATGTTTGCTATAGAAAAAAGCCTAGCTGATATAAGCCAGTTAGATGATGTTTATAAGTATAGGCTTTTATAAGTTTGTTCCTAAAGATTGGTTGCACGATGTATTATTACACTTTTAAATGCTAAATGTTCAATTATACTTGAAAATATTTGTTGAATCACGCATAAAATCTGATTTCTTTTCTTTCTTTCTTTTTTTTTTCTTTTTTATTTTTATGATAATCTAAAATCAGAAAATTAAATTTGAACATTCAATACTCAGTTAAGGAAGTTTTTTTTTTTTTCTCTCTCTCTCCCTCTCTTCCTCCTTATTTCTCTGTCTCTCCCTCTCTTTTCTCTCTTTATAAAGCTAATTTGATCATATACGAAGAAAAAGAAGTGTAGTGAGATGGATATAGAAGTAAATATATTAGCAGGAAAATCGTCGTCGAACAAAATTGCAAAGAATTTAAAAATAATGGTGAAAGACTAAAACGGTCTAACGAAAGCAATGCCTGGAATGAATTGCTCATCGATTAATGCAATGAATTTAGTTCGTTTAAAAAAATTTTTTTAAATGATGGCTGACTAAGTAGCCATAGGCTTTATTAAATAAATAATAACAACATCAAATAATCTTACTTAAAGAAATTAAATTGCAGATAACATGAATAATTTCTTGTATTAAATAAGATTATAAATAAGATGTGTACTTTTTTTTTTTCGATTAGCTGAACTATGGCGATCATTAATGATAATGATGATGATGATGATGATGATAATGACGATAATGACATCATGATGATAATGATGATGTTGATGATGATTGATTGATGGTGATGATGATTGATTGATGACTGATTCATGGTAATGAAGATGATAATTGTGACATCATGGTGATGATGATAATAACGATGATGATTAATTGATTGATGATGATAATGATTTTGTTGTAACAGTTTTGTAAATATGAAATGCAAAATAAATCTTGATCATATGATTTGAATGGATGGATGGTTTAAGCATATGAAAAGCAAATTTTGCATATTATGATTTCGTGATTTTATTATGCAATAATAAAATATATCTTTGATAATTGTAAAGTAAAAAAATATTTAAAATATAAAAAAAAAAAAAAAAATTTCATTTCACAACCACTAAAATATGCCTGTTTACTTATACTTTTGTATGGATATATTTAGCTAAAATAAAATTGAAAAGTCCAACATTTCATCACAATGTTTCAAAATATAAATTTTCAACAATATTTTAAAATAGAAAGAGAAGAAAAAAAAAGAACAAACAATTAAAGTGATGTAACCAAAATTGTTAAACTGAATTTTTGTAAAAAATAAAATATCGTTAAGATCTTAAAAAAATTAGACGCAAAAAAATTTTTTTTTAAAAAAAAATCAATGAAATAAAAAATAAAATGGAAAGTATATTTATATCACATAATTTTTATTAATAGGGAAGTGAAATATGAATAAAACATTTTTTTTTAACTTTAACGATTGCATTTTCTAAAATGAAAAAAAAAAAAACAATGTACTGGAATAATATAATTAAAAATAGTAAGGAAATCAAGTAAAAAAAGAAAAAGGAAGAAGGAAATAATAAAAAAGAAATTAATTGACCATTGATTTCAATGATGCTTGATAAAAATAGTAGTAAAAAAAAAACCAATCAATTATAATAAAAATTTATTTTAATTAAATTAAAATATGAAATAGTACTATTATGTAAATAAAATTACAAATTATTTCAATTACTAAACATTGAAGAAAAGAAATTATTAAAGCATTAGTCAATTGCTATGATAATATTAAATTATAAATTGTTGTGGTATACTTAACAAAATGTAAACAATATTTATACTTAATACTTAACAAAATGTGGATAGATAGAATATGTATTGCTATTAAATGCCACTGAGAATAATTAGACAAAATATGCAAACATTTCATATCGATTAGGAAAAAATTTGAAAGACAATAAATCTAAAATTCCCACTCCCTATTCAGTAGTTATGAAAGAAAATTTTAAATTTACAACAATTAGTGAAATAAATTAAAAATTTGATATTTAATAGGTTAAAAGGAACACATATGAAATAAATCATAAAAAATGAAATCATATGGAGATGAAATTACAAAAACAAAATAAACATAGCAACCATTTGACAATTTTAAAATAAACTTATTAAATTAAAATATGTAATTATCAAATATGATGCAATATAATATAGATTTATATGAGTTAAAAATTTATTCGAATTAGTAAATATCGAGAAAAAAAATTGAAAAAACTGCTTAAAGCATTACTATTTAAGCTAAAAATCACACATTACACAAAATTTTTTTTTTTCCTAATATAATATGAACAAATTGCATAAATGATATTTATTTTATTACAATATTTTATTTTTTTATTTATTTTTTTTTTTTTTTTTGAAAGAGAAATGAAGAAAGAGAGAGAGGGAAGAGGAGAAAGAGGGAGAACGACAGTAGAAAAAAAAATTTCTATTAAATATATGTATTAGAAGGAGAAGAGAAATGTAGTTGTATACGATTAAATAAAAAAAATGAAAAATGAAAAATCTATTAATGAAACTTTCTGGAAAATAATTTGTGATAAAAATATCACAAAACAAAAAAAAAAAAAACGAAAACACAAAATACAAAATACAAATTGAAAATTTTATTGAAAGAAAAATTTTTTAAACTTTTCATTCGTTTTATTTCACTTATTACTGTTTTTTTTTCCTCCTTTTCTTTTCTTTTCTCTTGGTTAAATTCAAAATATATATGTTAAATGTAATGATGGCATATTGTTTTTGATTGAAAATAGCTTTCTATTTGCGGGTACTTTTGTTTAAACATTTTTTTTTTCTTCCCTTCAATCAAATGAATCCAATTTATTTCTTGATAAATTTTATTTTCATTTTAAATTCAAAAAAAAAAAAAGGCAAATGATCAAAAGCGGATTTAAGAATAAATTCTTCCAAAATTTCATCAATTTGATTGCATCCGGATATTTTGTAAATGAAATATTGTTAAGTCGTTCTTTTTTTCTCCTAATTTTTTTTATTGCTTTCTTGTTTTCTTGCTTTATTTTAACTATCAAAACCTAAAATTAAGTATAAAATTGTGTGAAAAAGTAAGAATAAAATTACAAACATAAATATACATGATAAAAATAAAACAAAATTGTAAAATAAAAAAAAAAAAAAAGATTACTTCGATAATATTAAAAATTAAATATGCATATCGTAGTCATATAATAATCATATAATTCATGCTGATAAATAAATTGATAACTAATATTAATCAATTCAAATATTTTAACTTTCTTCCAATTTTTAAATTTAATATTTCACTTGCATTACTCTCTGAATTCTTGGAGAAGGTAGATTTATGTTAGATTAAATTAATATTCGAATATATTATATAACTTCAATTTTTGCTGATATTTACTACTTATATATCAAAGTAATCATACAATGAATAATTTGATAAGAAAAGAAAGAAAAGAAAATGAATGAAATGAATTGTTTACATGAAAAGGAATTAATTGATAAATGAATGATTTGAATTGTATTGTATAATTTCTAGTAATATTTATAATATAGTTAATTAATTAGTCATTTTTAAGATTGGGTGAAATCCATTAATTTACTACTTTATTTTTAATTTGTTTCATTTTTTTTTTCTGATGAAAAAAATGCAAAAATGAATAGTAACTTTTTCTCATCACTTTTTTTTCACTAAATTCGAAATGAAAAAATTTTTTGCGAAATTATAAGCAAAAAATATTGCAAGGGATTAAGCATTAAGCATCATGTTACTATGATAAGTTTATTTGTGCTTGTAAGAAGTTAAATTAAGTATTTAAGTGATTCATCCTTTTTTTTGTAAAAAATAATTAAAATAAATCATAAAATAAAAATTCCATCAATTGCATTCAGAATGAAATAAATTTATAAATTTAATTAAATTAAAACTGACAGAAAAAAAATTCCTTTTATAATAAAGAAATGCATACACAAGTTATACTACAAAAACAAATGAATAAAATGAAGGAGGAAAAAAAAAAAGGAATAAGAAAAGAGAAAAAAGAAGCGATGTAAAAGTAGAAAGGATGTTAGCATAAATAGAGGGAGAGAGAGAAAGAGACAGAGAGAATAAATTTATTCATAAAATATATTTTCAAAAGTTTTACTTTGAATTTAAAAATCAAAAATTATTCATTCAACAAAAAGAATGAAAGGAATTGCTGTATTATCACTCGGAAAGAAGAATACAATTATCATTTTGAAAATTAGCTAATTATTATTCAAAAATATCAACACCCTATAATTAAAATTTCTTCTACAATAACAAACATCAATTTTGATTAATAAAATTGATAATTATACTAATAATCCACCTGCATTTATATTTTTATTTTAACTAATAGCAATAAAAATATTAATAAAATAGTAATAAAAATTGAAATAAATAGAATGATATATTCTAACAATGATAATTCATTGATAATAGAGACATTTTAAACATTACTAACAAATATTATGTATGTTAGAATAGAATTAATAAAAAAGAATATAAAATATTATTGGAATAATCTTTTTTTTTTCTTACTTCATGAAATGATGAATCATTTTACCAGATATTATCAGTGGTAATCATTTTAATCATAATACAACTTTCATTTTTTTTTCTTACTTAAATGGAAAGAATTTTGTGAAAAAATCATTTTTAGTTTTTTATATAAAATTATAATGAAAATAAATATAATATTAGGAATGTTATTGCATTCATAACTAATTGTCTTTTATTATTCCATAATTTTTTCGTTTTTTTTTTTTTTAAAGAATGAAAATGAAAAAAAAGAGAGGGAGAGAGAGGAAAAAGGAGATAAAGCTATCTGATAAGGAAAGGAATGCGAAAAAGCTTGAACGATTGCAAGAGGAATATTAATATTTAATCATTCATTTTTATTTATGCTAATTTGAATAAACACATCAAATAATTGTTCCTTTTGAAAGGAATATATTTTATTGTTTGAAAAATTTCCATTTTCCGCTTTTTTCGATTTATTTGAAATTAGCTAAAGAAAAAAAAAAGTGAGGAATGGAAGAAAATATTGGTATTAAAAATTTAAACCGATTATTTCTCGTTTCTTTAATAAATGTGCAGTAAGCGATGCATTGAGTCATCACCAATACTGTCATTGTCATCAATTGTTATTATCATTACTATTATATTATTATTATCATTGTCACTATTTAGTATTATTTATTTATTTATTACTATTATTACTTATTATCACTATTATTATTATTACTATTATTATTATTATTATTACTACTATTATTATTATTATTATTGTTTGTTGTTTGTTGTCGTTATTGTTATTTATCATTATTTGGTGTCGGTATTATTGTTATTAATCATTGCTATTTTTGCTGTCACTATTATCGATCGAAATATTTTCTATTGCAAAATGAAAATGTCTCGTTTTTTAGCTTTACATTTTGTAATTTCTTCAAAGAAGAATAGAGAAGTTAAAAATTGAAAGAAAAAAAAAAAACAAAACCAAAACATTTAAGAAAATAGTTTTCGATAAGGAACTTTGGAGAAAAAAAAAAACGAAGAGATTACAATTACATTTCAATTTTTTTTTTTCATTTTATCATGGTTTCACATCGATTCCAATTTTTGACAAGTTTAAATTGCATTACTCAATTAGAAATGAAAAATTATTATGAACGATTAGATCAATTACTTAATAAAAAATGAAAAATTATTTGAATGAAATTAATTACATTGTGAAATTTTTCTTGTCAGCGCCTTTTTTTTTTCTTTGCTTAAAAATTTTAATGAAAACTTCTATAAGTTTTAATTAAAGTTGGGGAAAAAAACGGGAAAGAAATCTAAATTTAACTTTTCTCTAGTAAACTATCATCAAATATTTAAGAGAATCAATAATGACATTTATTATGAATAATAAATAAAAATAAATCTTAATTGCATGCAATGAGAGGAATGGAAATCTGATCAAACGAAGAAATGAATATCAGATCAATTAAAAATTGTCAAATTTTCATTTCAAATTAGAGTATAAAGTATAAAACAATCTTAAGAGATATAAATGCTTACAAAATTTAGCTAAAAAATTTAAAAAAAAAACATATGTGTTTATCAAATCGTAAATAATACATAAATTAAAGAATCCTATTAGATATGATTTTATAATACTTAAATATTTCGAAACATGCAAAATTACTTACTAATGCATCTTGCTGATTGTAGTCAGAATTTTTTCAAGTGGAAAAAGATGCAAATTTCAAAATTTTAATAAAGCATAAAGATGACAAATGAATTATAGCATTGAATCGAAGTGAAAAAAATAAATGAATTATTAAAAATTCTTCTAATATTTTAGAAGAATTTGTTTGCATCCAATAAACTGATTGTCGCATGGGAGCATTCCATATTTTTGTGCCAAATAATTCGCGAAAAAATTAAAATACTCGGCAAATTCATGATCAGTTCGATATTAATTAGATAGCAATTAGATAATTATAAATAATCAGTATAATTAATATAGACGAAATAATTATAAACAATCAATGTAATCGATATAAATGAAACAATTGTAAACAGTAAATATAATTGGTATAAATGAAATGATTATAAATAATCAATATAATCGATATAAATGAAATAGCTATAAATAATCAATATAATCGGTATAAATGAAATAGCTATAAATAATCAATATAATCGATATAAATGAAATAGCTGTAAATAATTAATATAATCAATATAGATGAAGTAATTATAAACAATCAATGTAATCGATATAAATGAAACAATTGTAAACAACAAATATAATTGGTATAAATGAAATGATTATAAATAATCAATATAATCGATATAAATGAAATAGCTATAAATAATCAATATAATCGATATAAGTGAAATAGCTATAAATAATCAATATAATCAATATAAATGAAATAATCATAAACAATCGATATAAATGAAATGGTTATAAATAATTAATACAATTAATTAATCAAAAAGGCTTATTGATCGTTTTTCGCAACAAAAAATTTGCTTAATTGTGTTGTTTATACTACTTTCTACTTTCATCGTTTGTTTGCTTATAATTACTGTAGAAAAATAAATTGAAACTACTCAAATAAAAGCAAACAAATATTTCATTAACTAATAATCGATAAAACGATCAAAATTCTTAAACTAACTTAAAAAGAACAATATAAATTTGAAAAAAAAAATCGAAAACTATTGTAAAGGATAAATTTTCCAAAATGAAATAAATTATTCAATAATGATTTTTATAAATTGGATAAATTAATGAATTAATTAATAGGGAAAGTAATTATAATTAACGAAAAATGGGCAAAAATATAATAATATAATTAATGAATGATTTCATTGCCGTTAGTTGAGGAATGAAATGAAATGAATTGAAATGAAATGAAATCGATATACTAATAATCTATGTAAAATAAATTAATGAATTAATTTCTACTTAATCATTTTATCATCAATGTGCTGATAAAACGAAAAATTAAATAACAAATGGAATTGAATTTGCTACTAAAATTTACATTTCATGAAAAATATATTTAATGTAAACTTGTCGAATGAAATGAAAGAATTATTAAAAAATTTTAATTCATTTTTTTTAAACCAATTTTACTAACTTCTAATTGTCAAACATCAGTTACTCATTGATGGAAATGATAACGATGATGAAATGAAATGATTATAAATAAGCTGTTGAATTCTTTTCTTCTTTTCTTGTGTTATTTTTTCCCTTTTTTTTTTGTTCAATTTTTTGAATTCTTTTCTTTTTTCTTTTTTTCGTTTATAACATTTGGAAAAAAAAATTCTAACCAATAATTTCTTTTAGTTTAGTATTTTTTTTTGGCTTAAATTGAACAAATGAGAATTGATTTTTATATGTTAAAAAAATTTGAAATTTTGTTATTTACTAATTATTGATTAATTTGTAATATTATTTCGTTTTGATCGATAAATGTTGCCTCTCCTTTTTATGACAAATATTAATCAATCAATCAGGTGAGCTGTGAAGTAATGAAAATTAATTTATTTCAAAGATTCAAAGCATCATTTCGAAAAACAAAGAGAAAGAGAGAGAGAAAGGGAAAGAAATGGAGAAGAAGAGAGAGAGAGAGATAATAGGATAAATATGTATAATTATTGAATATAAAAAGATATTTTTTTAATGATAATATTTATCATTTCATAATGATAAAGCGATAATATTTTCTTCCTAAAATAATTAAACAATGATAATTTCTATTTAAATATGCAATAAATGATAAAAGAGTAATAGAAAAAATTAATTCTTGAATATTTTATTTTAGCATAAAACTAAAAAAACAAAAAAAAGAACAAGGAAAGAAAGAAAAGAAAGGAAGAGAGAAAATTGAAAAAATTGAAATGACGAAAAAAGAAGTTTTTTGATAGCATTTTATGGTTCTCATTTATCATCTATCAATTTCCACTTGTCCATTTGTCCTTTATGTTTACATTTTGACAATAGCTGAAATTGATTAAAATCTAAATTTGTTAACATTGCTTTTATTACGATGTTTTTTTTTTTTTTTATATCTATAAGATTTCGCTTCATAGTAAATATTATTATTTCTTTCATTTTATCTTTTTTTTTTTTGCAACATTTTATAGCGTAACTAATGTATGTAAAACTTTCACATAAATTGTATGAATGTAGAAAATGTAATAACTTTTTTTTTATTGTTTGAAATTTTAACAAAATTTGATGTAAAATGTTGAATTGCTATTGCAATATTAGAATATTAATCACTTTGTTTATTTGCAATTTGAAAATTGCTAGCAAAATTGTTAAATAAAATGTTATTGCATCAAAAAAAAAAGAAAAGAGGATAAATTGAATAAAGAGAAAGAAAGATGAAAAGAAAGAAAAAATGAAGAATGAGATAGGAAAAATGAAATTAGAAAAGATAAATTGTGAAAAATAAAAATGGATTTGAGGAAAATTCATTTTTAGCCTACTGTACTATGCAGCTAATTTTTACCTTTAAAAATGAAAATGAAAGCTAAATTGTTCATTTGTCATATAAAATGAATTCCTTTCTTGAAATAGAATAATGATAATTAATTACAAGAATGTTATTCTTACTAAGCAATCAATTGTATGAGATAAATATAGAAGAATATAGTATTAACAATGAAATTGGAAAATACTTTTTGGAAATGTTGAAATTGTATTTCAAGTTTATTTAATTAATCTAAAGCTAATTAAACTGAAAAATTGTCATTGCTATCGCTGTTGCAATTGCTTTTTTGAATGTATGATAATTCATTAAAAAAGAAAAATTATTTTTCAGTATGACTTCTTCAAGTTTTCGTTTTCTCTTTTTTTTTCATTTTAATAAAATACAGGAAAAATATTTAAAAGAAAAAAAATGAAATGCTATAGAACATTTCATAATATTATTCTATATTTAAATATGATAAGTCAACATTTTATTTTAAAAATTTAAATCAATAACTACTTCAAATGTACGATTCGTTCATCCTTTTTATTTTTATTATTCATATGTAAAACGAAATTAAAAACTGACCTTACATTCTTTCAAATCACTTTTCACAGTAAAATTAATTATCTCATTTAAATCAATTTATCTTCCTAATTTTTAATAACAACATTTTAATAACTGCCATATTCAAAAATTGCTAAGCATTGATTAAAAATATTTTAAAGATTTAAAATTTTAAAAAATATGCCTACATTTAAACTAATAATACATGCATTCAGTAATAGAAAATAGATGAATATAAGCGTATATATTCATGCTTATTTCATATTTATTGGAATGCAAATAAATAGAAAAAAAATGTTGAAAGAATCATTAGGCAATGATTTATTAAGAATTCCTAATTATTTCATCTTTTCTTCCTCTTTTTTCTTTGTTCTGTTCAAATTTTGTTTAACAATTGCTTTAACTAGCTTCTAGCTTATCTTTCTTTTCATCACAAATTTCATCTCATCATATGATGATAATTAATGATATGATGATAATTAATGAGAAATGTAAAATGGTGAAAAAAGCTGATAGGTAAAATTTTCCTAATTGTATTAATTATTGCAATGTTAAGTCATTGGTTCATATGATATGACCGTTTAATTTAGTCAAATTTTAGCAAAATTATTTTCTTAATGGGAAAAGTAATAGTTTGAAGTTAGATTATTTGATTGAAATGCAGAAATGTTCAAAAGATAAACGACATGAACAAAACAAAACATAATGAATTCATAGAATAATCTTTAAACTTCATTCATTTCATTGGTGAAGATAAGGATATCGTTAAAATTATCACTATCATCTAAATTTTATGTATTAAAATTTTGTTCTTATGTATTTCAAACATTTAGTTCCGTGTTTCAAATACTTTGTTTCAAACATTTTGTCTCAAAGACATAAAATTTGCAGGTAAGGATTTGCAATAACTGATTAATAATAATAACATAGTTCAATTTATCTAAATGATCAGTGGATAAAACCTAATCAAAGATAAGTTAAAATTTAAACTAACAGTGACATATGATAAATGGCAATAAATGTTTTTTAAATGATGTTAATACGAAAGTCAATAAAAATATTTTTTGATCCATAGAGAAACCTGATATGATTAGAAATGAAATTATCACAATTATAAAAAGTAATAAATTCCATTTGCTAAAGTACGAATTAATGATTAGAATATATGAAGAATGCAAGAAGAAAGCAATCTATTGAAATTATGATTAGATAAACCAAAATAAATAAATTGATAGCATTGATGATATGATGATCACTTTTGGTTAATATCAAAAGCATTAATGATAATAATATGATTTATTCAATCAGTGAATGTTTGCTTTATCAGTATATCAATCTTAAATGAATCAATAATCATTATTTATCGCTATCACTGATACTATCAAATTTCAATCAATTTAATCCTCCCTCCAATAGCATAAAATTCTAGTTTCAGGTTCGGCATAAACTGTTCAAAATTATTCAAACAATTGCAATCTAATTATTGCTGCAATTTGTAACTAATTAATAGATCATTTTAAGAAATGCATAATATTTTCGGATGAATGAAATATTATTTTAACAACTTATCAATTTATTAATTGCTAAATTAATAGTAATATTTATTAACTGACTGATCAACTGATTAGAATTAAAAATAGTCACATCAAATATTGACGTAAAGATTTGAATATTTTTTATCAAGAAAAAATATAGCACAAAACATTGGAGGATGGGCAGAATGTTTTAATTTGTCAATATGCTAATTAACTCATTAGTTTGATTAATTAATGGGAGAAGGATAATTTTATAAAAATAATAGGAATAAAATAGTCATAAAATGTTAAAAATAAAACAACATTTTTCATTAAGAAAATACTATTTTCCCATTAATGAAATACTAATTCGAATTTATAACGAAATATTACAAATTCAAAGATACACGATTTAAATTTAATTTAAAATAGATACGATAATGGGGATGAAATATAGTTTCAAATAAAAAAATAACAAATGTCCAAATTTAATTCACTCCTTTAAACAAGAGAATCATCAAACTGAACGAGTTAATTATGCTATCTATCAATAAACCATTTTGTAATACCAAATTTTCATATATAAGAATGACTGACTTCAATTATAACAAATAGTTCTGTGTAATTTATTTAAATTACTCCAATTTTAATCTTTCGAAAGAATTGAAATTCTATAATTATTACATTTATTTTAGAACATATCGCTCAAAAAATAAAAAGAAAAAATCACAGCACAATCAAATATCAAACTAAATTAATAAGTCATTAATATCTTTGTCTTTGGAACGTTAGCAAATATGGTGGAACTAAAGTGAAATTAAAAACGATAATGTTTGTAATTCCATTGGCTAAAAGCTAAATATATCAAAAAAGAAAAAAAAAAGCAGGCAACAACAGGTAAGTTACATTAATCTTTTCGTTTCATAAAAATCAAATCAAATTTGTTGATAAAAATAACCAAATTAAATTTGAAGTATTACTTTTCAAGTTAAATGTTTTTTAATTATTTAATCACTACTTTTAATTCGTTAAAATTAAACATTTCAATTTCAAGATTGATGGAATTTCAGTTTTAATTGAAAATTAAAATTAAAATATTTGTTATTTGAAGAACGGAAAGATAAGTTTATGCTACGAGTAATTCGACAAAAAAAAAAATGCTTATTATGACAATGAAAAAATTTCATTCACTATGAAAGTTAAGTTTCCGTTTTGACGTGGTTCACGCTCATAGCCTGTAGACAAATAAAATTAGAAAAAAAAAACACTCTTTTTTGATATACGCTCATATCTAAATGAAGTAAATTCAAATTAAACGTTCCATTCGTAATTTAACGTTTTACTCTAAATAAATTGAGTTGAAAGTAAGAATTCCATTTTGGCGTAACAAACGCTTCCATTCCACGTTCTTCCATCAGGTCGGTACCATCCGTAAAATATCTTAAATTTCACAAAGTCCCATTTCATCATTTGCAACAGAAATGCAACGTTTTGGTTTCAATGATGATAGGTTTATAAGATAGGTAAGGAAAGATTGTAGAAATTTTGAAAATTTAAAAAATTAGGAAATGCACTAATTGATGAGTAAATGCTAATGAAGCAAAGATTGAAAGGAGAGAAAAAAGGTACTATATGAGAGAGTGAAATATTGAAGGTGGAAAATTGTGAATAAGTAAGATTACTATAGATTGAGAGGAAGAATAATATAAATTGTTAATCTGTGAGGAATTTTCCCTCTGATTCTTTTTTTTTTTGCATTATTTCTATTCTCATCTTTTCTCTTCTAACCTAATAATGTAGTTCAAATTTGAAAAAATAGAATAAATGAACTAAAATTTGATCATTATTTTTGTTTTCGAAGATATGAAATAAAAAAAGTTATGATTGAGGAAATTTTTAAAAAGTTATGATTGAGGAAATTTTTAATTAACTCTATTCAAGTCGTATTCACTTTTAAAAAGTTATCATTGCATTATAGTGTTTGAATTGATTCATTTAGTATATATTTAGAGATTTCAATGAGGATATTTTAATCTGTAAAGGAAGAAATTAACACATATTGGATGTGAAATGGAATCATATCTATCACTAGACATAAGCAATATTCTGATAGTTCCTTAGAATTTTTCAATATAATTTGTCTTACTGTACTTGAAGTATTTCGGCGTGGATGTGATTGTAGGCGAGCAAAAATTACTAGATTACCAGATTTATATCAAATTTAAGATTCTAAATTTCATCAATTTTTATGACAAAAATTATTAGATTTTATTATAACGTCACCATAAAGTATGTTATATGTTGTACTATGGTTTTTTTTTTTTTTGTTTGATATTTGTTAATTTCAGCCAGAGAAAAAACTGCCAAGATGACTGTTAAAGAAAGAAAAAAAGTAGCGGAACTTTTGGAAATGGAAGCAAAGATTCAGAAGCTATGGTCAGATGCGAAAGTATTTGAAATGGATGCTTCCAGTGACAAGTAATTATATTTCTGACTATCACTAGTTTTCACCGTTTCTTTTTTTTTCAAATTATAAATTTCCTTTTTTCGAAGTGGTTCTGTAGGTCTTTGTGTTACGGAAACAAATTTCAGATCTGAGCCCAAATATATGGCAAACATACCATATGCTTACATGAATGGTCGTCTTCATTTAGGACATTCTTTCACGATATCGAAAACTGAGGTCTGTTTTATTCACCTTATTTACCTTATTTAATTAATATTTTGCAAGCATAATCCAGTTAAACTTTTATCAAAAATGCTTTTATTTTAGCAAAGTTTGTCATGCTTCTACTAAAATTATTTCAGTTTGCGATAGGATTTCAACGGTTATTGGGAAAACGCTGTCTGTTTCCCTTTGGTTTGCACTGCACTGGTATGCCAATCAAAGTCTGTGCTGATAAATTAAAGAGAGAAATAGAAGAATTCGGATACCCACCACATTTTCCAGATGATGATAATGATAGTAAAATGCCAACCGAAGAGGACAGTGTTATAGATGAAATTATCAAAGATAAAAGTAAAGGGAAAAAGGTTTTTATTTACCAACATTTTGAATTTTTGAAATCTCTCTGTTGCTATTGTATGGTATACTGCTCGTCTTTTCAGAGTAAAGCTGTTGCAAAAACTGGAGGAGCGAAATATCAATGGCAAATTATGAAAATGCTGGGTTTAGACGATTCAGAAATCATCAAATTTGCAGATGCTAGCCATTGGCTTGATTATTTCCCCCAACTTTGCATTAGTGATGTTCAGAAAATGGGTCTCAAGGTGCTGAGTTTTGAAATCATTGATATTTTGAAGATGTATGATTTGATTTTGAAGATCTATATATGAAGCGCTGTTTGGTTATGCTCTTTGTTTAGTTCATCTAGCGATATTCTTAATTATTTTTGAAGTTGGCTTGTTTTAGATTGATTGGCGACGTACCTTTATCACTACTGATCGCAATCCTTACTATGATTCATTTGTTTGCTGGCAATTTCGGAAACTACGTGAAGCTAAAAAAATCGATTTTGGCAAACGTTATACAGTATATTCTCCAGGTGATGGGCAACCATGCATGGATCATGATCGATTGACCGGAGAGGGTGCTGGACCGCAAGAGTATACACTTATCAAATTGAAGGTCTGAGGATTAATTTTCAAGAATAGCTCCTTTTTTTATAGTATTTGTTACTTCAAATTATTATTTCAGATTCTTGAACCATTACCAGAGTTCCTAGCAAAATGTGGGAAAAATGTTTTTTTGGTTGCTGCAACATTGAGACCTGAAACAATGTATGGACAAACGAACTGTTTTATTCATCCGGATATTGAGTATGCATTATAATTCTCATCGAAGTAATCAAATTTAAAGAATGAGTAAGAGGTTTTGACTGGTATAAAATGGTAATCGGTTAAATTTCTTTCTGTTTTAAGTGTTTTCAGTATTTTAGACTTGCGGAGATGTAGAAATATGGAACTCTTAATTCTGAATTGTATAATATTGCACGAGTGTTTTCAGCCTTATCATTATATATTTTTATTTAAGGTATTGCGCTTTCTATGCTGGCCAAAAAGGAAATGAAGTTTTTGTAGCAACAAAAAGAGCGGCAAGGAATATGAGTTATCAGGAAATGACTGCTGAAAATGGAAAAATACGATTTGTTGATGGCGCTGAAAAGGTCCCATTTTTCATTTATTAATTTTACTCTTTGTTTGCACAGTTTTGGTTATGATATCTTCAAGAATGTTTTAACTTCCTGCGGGTAATTTTGGAATTTTTTAGATATTGGGCAAGCAGTTGCTTGGTTTAGCATTAAAAAGTCCTCTAACGAAATATGATCGTATCTACTCATTACCTATGCTTACGATTAAAGACGACAAAGGTTAATTTATTTTTTTGTGTTTCAAAAAAAAATATAATAATGTAAGTTATAGCCTTATAGCGATCTCATAACAACCTTTATATAATAGTAATACCAATGGTATTGTTATCATGTAATGATTTTCTCTCTCTGTGCATTTACTGTTTATAAGATTTTTATTTTAAACGCATGGATTTTTTGTTTGCTAGAAAATATTCATTATCTGCTTACAGGCACCGGTATTGTGACCAGTGTACCGTCTGATTCGCCGGATGATTATGCGGCTTTAATGGATTTGAAGAGGAAGAAGCCGTTGCGAGAAAAATTTAATATAAAGGATGAAATGGTGTTGCCATATGAGCCGGTAAATTACGCATTGTCCTAATGTTATGTTTCTGGAAATTGATTCGTGGCTAATTCGTTTTACAGTCAGCCATAGTAAAGCAAATGATTTCATAGAAATTTTGAATTTCAGTCTTCCTTAATTGGAATTTGCCAAAGTGCAAAAGCTCATGTCGAAATAATTTTTGCAGATCCCAGTTTTGAAGATACCAGAATATGGAGAAATGGCCGCTGTGTATCTTTGTCAAAAAATGAAGATTGAAAGTCAAAATGACCGAGACAAATTAGCAGAAGCTAAGAAAGAAGTGTATCTGAAAGGATTTTATGACGGCGTATGTATTTAACATGTTAATCTATATATTCGAGTTATACATAGAAAATTGTCTGGCTTTTCAGAAAAGTTGAATTTGAGGATTCTAGGTGATGGTGACTGGTAAATACGCTGGACAGAAAACTGCAGAAGTAAAGAAGGAAATTCGAGAGGAATTGATTACATCCGGAGAGGCCGCATTGTTTGTTGAACCGGAAAAGAAAGTTATATCGCGTTCCGGTGATGAATGCGTCGTGGCTTTATGTGATCAATGGTATGTCTCGAGACTTTGGGAAAAATTATCTTCATAAAATGCTGATTATTTAATAAGGAATTCTTTTAATGCACAAAGTTCGATGTTTTAATATGATTTAACATATGTTTCGGAGCATTAGCAAGTTTATTAATATTATTTCCTTTGTAATATAGTGAGAGTATTCAACAGGATAACACCAAAAAAAATTGAAATACGTGAACCAACTTTTTTTTTTACGAATTTCTTTTTTTCTCTTATAAAAAAACGTTTGGTAAATCATCTGATCATTCATCCCTCGATAAGGTCGATTTTTATTCTTGCTGTTTGTTGAGTTGGAAATGTGTTTTATACATAAGGTAATTTGTTTATTTATTTCTGGCAGGTATTTAAATTATGGCGACGAAGAATGGAAGAAGGAAGCGAAAAAAGCTTTGGCTCAACTGAATACATATACAGAAGACGTAAATTTTTGAAAAAAAATTTTTTTTTTTTAGAATATCTAACCGTGGATGAATTATCGTAAACAAATGTAAATTAATTTCTAAATAATTATTTTTCATTAGGTTCGAAGAAATTTGGATGCGACGATTGACTGGTTACATGAGTATGCTTGTTGTCGATCATATGGTTTGGGTTCAAGATTACCATGGGATCCTCAGTATCTTATTGAATCACTTTCTGATTCAACAATATATAATGCCTACTATACAGTGGCACATCTTTTACAAGGTGGTACTATTGATGGAAGTGTTATCGGTCCAGCTGGAATCAAGTATTTTTTTAAAAGTTTGAATAAGTTTAGTAAAATTCAAGAAATATCCAGAAGATTCTGTAAATATCCAATAATTCTTCAATTACAGAGCATCGGATATGGTTGATGATTGCTGGGATTACATATTCTTAAATAAGCCTTACAATGCGAAAACAATGCCGGTCCAAGAATCACAATTAGCTATATGCAGAAAAGAATTTCTTTATTGGTAAGTTTTTCTGTTCTGTTTATTCGTAGATATATTTCAGTTTCAGGAAATAATTACATCATTTCTGTTTGGCGCATTTTTTTGGGTAGGAAATGAGAAAAAAAATGTATTAAATCTTTTGTTAACGTACATGATTGCTCAATGGAAACATTTTTCGAATTGTGGAATATTATCAAATACATTAAACTTATTCATTTGTTATGAATTGAAATTTCTGGGCATTTTTAAGGTACCCTGTTGATATGCGTGCTTCCGGTAAAGATCTTCTACAGAATCACCTTGCGTATTACTTGTTTAACCATGTTGCCATCTGGAAAGATCAACCTGAATTGTGGCCTAGAAGCATACGAGCAAATGGACATCTGTTACTAAATAATGAAAAGGTTTGTACAGTTCATTATCTTAATTTACGGTTGTTTATATCTTAATATGTTAGCAAAAGTTTGTTTTTATCGAATTGCATTTTCTTTACTACTGCAGCGATATCTCAAATAAAACACTTCAGATGTCCAAACAAACAGGCAATTTCCTAACTCTTAGCGAAACTGTGGAATTATTCTCGGCTGATGGAATGCGTATTTCTTTGGCGGTAAATTTTTACTATTAAATTTCCTCTAGTATTCAAGAAAGACAGAATTTATCGTACTGATCTGCTTACTATTTCACATTGTGATACAATGTGGCATCCTTCCTTAGTGACTTATCACTTTTTCACTATATCATTTAAACTAAATCTGGAAAATGTAACTTATGGATATTTAAGTTGCACTTTGTTCGTTTCCTGAACTATTACAGAATTTTTGCTCTTAAAGATTAACACTTCCAATTTCAGGATGCAGGAGATTACGTGGAAGATGCAAATTTCGTTTATGATATGGCTGATGCAGCAGTACTGCGTTTATACAATCTTCTTGTGTGGTCACGTGAAATGGTTGCTTTACGGGAACAGAATAGCTTGCGCAGTGGACAAAAATTCACTTTTGCTGATCAGGTTTTCGACAATGAAATGAATAGCGCAATTCAAAAAACATTTGATAGCTACGAGCAAACGCTTTTCAAGGAAGCTTTAAAACATGGATTTTTCGAATATCAGGTAACTTAACCGGAATTTTTCCTAAGTTTTTCATGCAGATAAAATAACTTTTTTATTGGTTATTTTGCTCGTATTATTGTTCTGAATGCTTTATTAATCTGAAAGCTGTCTATGGTTAAAAGGATGCACTATGGTATGCTGAAATATGAAATAATCAGCATCACAACCCATATAGTGTTGTATTAAATGATTAATTTAACTAACAAAAATTTCATACTTGCTCTTTTTTATTGAATAATTCTGAACTTTATGGTATTTTCCAGAGTTATCGTGACAAATATCGCGAGCATTGTGGAGGCGATACTGAAATGCATGTTGATATGGTTTTCAAATGGATTGAAACACAAGCAATCATTTTATCACCAATTTGCCCTCATGTATCTGAACAGATATGGCAAATTTTGGGAAAGGTTATACCAATGGAATTCTTATAATTTGATATACCACTATTAGCACTAAGGATGTTTCTGCAAGTTTTATTGTTCAATAAGGAACAATGTTAAATTATTAAGGTTTAACTTCCAGGATGGCTTTATTGTGTGTGCAAAATGGCCCGTCACTCCACCTGCTGATGATCTGATAACGAAAAAAGCCGAATTCATGGATGATGCAATCAGAGTTTGCTTTCAAATTATCATGCATTAGTTTTTATTGGTTTTGCTGATTGCTTTTGTTAAAATTGATTTCTTTTATAGATTATTTGTCATTTGTACCGGAATGAATTTTAATTCATTTACAGGATTTCCGATTGCGTTTGAAAAACCACATGAATTTGAAGCAAAAAAAGAGTAAGGATACAAATCCGCCGTCGGAAGCAGTAATATATTTTGCAGAAGAATATCCATCTTGGCAAAAGGAAGTGCTTGGCTTATTGAATCAATGTTATCAGGTTTGATTTTTTTATTAAATCCATCACTTCTTATACCGACCACTTTCAGTTCTCAGCTGAGTTATATGTACATGAAGGATATTTGTGACATTATATTTATCTATAATTTCTAACTAATTACTGAGTTTCATTTCAGGAGGGCAATGGTGAATTACCGGATAATAAAGAGATATCTCGTCGTTTAGGTGCAATAGAGAGTTTGAAAAAGTTTATGAAAAAAACAATGCCTTTCGTTCAACTGATGCGTGAAAACTTAGCAATACACGGTGAATCAGCCTTGGATATTGCTTGTCAATTTGATCAGAAAGAAGTTTTAGAGCAGGTTTTGCCGTGTTTCCTTGTTTTTTTTTTAACTGATATGTGTTGTTGAAGAGTTTGGCTTTGCAAATTTTTGTTTAAAACTTATGTATTTATAATAATTCAAGTTTTATACATTTTCGTTAGCTGCATGTTTTATTGATTCTAGAATTTGGATTACATATTATCAACTTTGGATCTGGAAAGTGTTACTATTACTGATGTAAGAGGAGTAGTGCCAGCAAATGTAGTAGAAATGACTTGTCCTGGAAAACCGATTATAATGTATAAGGAACAGGAAGTAAGTTATTCTTTTATTCATTCATTTCTTAATATTTAGTAGTATTTTATGTCTTTTACTATATTTTTGTGATAAATTTTGAAAATTATTAATTATATTAGTGCTTCCTAATTCGTCATATTTATGCTAGCAGCACTGTTTGGTGTTTATAGCCTGGTATTACCATTACATTTCGAAATGTGGATCCTTGTTCTGGTCTGTTTGATATTGAAATACCAATTATAAATGGCGATACTGTAGCAGTCATTATTCGTCGTTTGAAGAGAATTTCAAAAGATATTAAGCGTAAGTTTTAATTTTGATTCTAAGCAGTTCAGAATATTGAAATTGTGAAAATTTTTGAAGGAGATTTGCTTATCTAAATTCATGATGATTTATTTCAGAAGTATTTGTTCTGGAATATGTTTTTTTTTTCAGCTAAACAAACTATTTCTTTATGGCGATATTTGGATCCCTTAGGTGGCGATAGGAAGTTGATACAATTAAAAAATCCGTTAGAAAATAACGAACGAATCCCTGATTCTTGTAAGCTTTTTTGCTTTTTTTTTCTTCTTTTTTTAGGAGTATATTATACATTTTATGCTCGAGCTCAAGAAAATGACTATTAGAGTTTATTTACAGCACAGTTCAAAGTAGATATTCAAAGTGGAAAAGTTTGCCTGCAGAATAACGGCAACAAATTTTATTTGGGCAACACAATAGTATATAGGAGTTGCAATTGATCTACGTGTCTCTTTTTATTGTATTAAAATTGGCAAATTATCTCACTTGACATGTTTATTTCATATAAACTGTGTATTATGCCATTTCTCGTTTTTTTGTGGTGATAAATGATATAGATTGCTATTAATGTCAACTTGTGATGTTCTTGTTGCTGTTATTGTTGATTCTTTCGATTTTGTTTTTGAATCTGATTTTTTTATTTTGTTTTTCTTCATTTTTTTAATCATCAAATTTTTGTATAAGTTTGCTTAGTTTTTTTTTTCTTACCTTCCAATTGCTTGACATTAGAAGGATGCTTATTTCTAACTAACTTTTTTGTTTCTCCTTTTTCTAATTTCAGCTGGTTCATATAAGATTGGCGGTAATAAACTGTATAAACTAAGCTGTCATTTTGTTTTCTTTAATGTTATTTGCAGATAAATATGATTAATTCATATCGTTCATTATCCGTGTGCTGTAAAATACGGAATACATAATGCCTTAAATAGCACTGAGACTCATTTCCTCCTGTTAAGCATAAGATGAAAGATGGAACACAGAGAAGGAATATGAATTATTGATGAATTTTTGATGGAATTAAAAATTTGATTGATATGACCTTATCTTTGTCAGTAAAATTCAGATCTTTCTACTATACCAGATAGCAGTTAGCTCGCTAATTAGTTTGGATGAAATTCGTGGTAAAAACAAATTCGCATGGAACATAATGAAAAGGTATACTCTTCTGGTACAACGTCATTTTTCCAGCAGATAGCGGCTGCTTCATCTGGTGCTATTATTACCTCGTTGCTAAGTTAGTTTTCTCATTTTTAAATTACTATTTGCTATAAGGAGTTAGCTTCTGAAATTTACATTTAAATTTTAATTTCTATGCAAGTTCTGCTCCTAATTGTTTAATTATTAGGACCATAACGCGAATCGAGATTTTTTACACTTTTATGTATATATTATTAGCAAATGTAGTAAGTTTATGTATATATTATTAGCAAATGTAGGAACGTTCGCTGATTGAGCTAGTTTGATCAGTTGTTATAGAATACAATTTGAGTGTTATAAAAATGCGAAACATGAGAAAAATGCACTGACTGATAGCTGATAAGAAAATATTTAATAGTTGGAATAACTGACTTTTGTAAAATTATAAAAAGAAGGGAACTTCTCGTATGATTTTGTTTACCCAATCTTTTGACCCTATTATATTTTGATCTTACTATATTCTAATAAGATTTTATCCATACTTATTAATCCCAGCATATCTTTTCAGTTTGATTTCTCTCTCTCTCCTATTTTACTCTTACTCTTCTTGTAAAATATGACAAAAGTTATATTTCATCTAATTTTGTTATATTCTTTTAAAATAATTAGGTGTTCATTTCAGTGACACCAATGGATGTCGTAAAAATACGACTGCAACAACAAGCGCATCCTTTCGTTAAAGGCACTTGCTTTCTGTATTACAATGGTTTGATGGATCATTTATGTACAGCTTGTGCTGATGTGAATTCTAAGGAACCATGCGAATGGTTTGCAAGACCAGGGAATTTTACAGGAACGATGGTAACATTTTTTCTTTATTGAAAGAAATTTAAAATTTTAATAAAAATACTTATTGTCTTTTATAGCTATTGCAATAATTTTAATTCAAATAATGTTAAGGATTCCCCAGAAATATTGAATTTTCAGGATGCGCTGTTCAAAATTTCAAGGACAGAAGGGATTCGTTCACTGTGGAGTGGGCTTTCTCCGACACTGTAAATTATTTATTAATTTTGATCAATAAGAGGTTTAATCGTAGAAATTAATGATAAATAATGTTCAAATCAAGCATTTCTAGGATTATGGCTATACCAGCAACAGTACTTTATTATACAGTTTACGATAATATGTTGTGCTGGTTGAGAGAGAAATATAATCAGAAATCTCATTGGATTCCTTTGGCTGCTGGTTCATCTGCCCGTCTGGTTGCCCTTACTATTGTTTCGCCAATGGAATTGATAAGGACAAAAATGCAGAGTGAACGGCTAACATATAAAGGTAACATATGAAGGGTTCAGATTTAAAACAATATTGAAATCAGAACCTTACGAAGTAACTTTATAGAAATGATACATTTACATGTATGCAAATGTGAAAGATGTTGAAGTTAGTTATGGCTTTAAGAGTTTAAAAGCGTGAATTGATCTTTTCTGAGATTATAAGTATTTTTCTTTTTTTAATATTTGAATAGCGTATATTCCATGTAGTTATTAACTAATTAAATTGATGTCACATTTACTTTTTTACTTTTTACTGCTAAAGTTGACATGTAATTTAAAAAATTTTGAAGCTTTTAAAATGTTTAGCATGAAATAGTCGTCGTAAATATTGGTCTATATATTTCAGATATTGGATTAGCTTTTCAGCGATCGAAAGCAGCTGAAGGATGGATCAGTTTGTGGCGTGGTTGGGGTCCTTTGTTAATGCGTGATATGCCGTTTTCTGGTCCGTGATTTTGTATGAAATTTTTGCATTATTTGGAAATTAATTTGTAACTTATATATGTATTAACTAAACAAAGTAAGTTTTAGCTGTGTATTGGACAGGATATGAATATTTGAAAGCGAATGCTTTACAAAGATTTAATCAACGAGAAACAAATTTTTTGATCAGTTTTATATGTGGTGCGATGGCGGGTTCAGTGGCAGCATTTGTAACAACTCCGTTTGACGTCATTAAAACTCACCGTCAAATTACTTTAGGAGAGGTCGTACTAATCAATTTTCTCCGTTTCAGATTTTATTTGTTTTCTTCAAAAATTTCTAACGAAATATCTTAGCACGAGATTTGAAACAATGAAGCAGAGTTAATTAATATATGTGAAGTGTATTTGTGAAAAATTTAAACTAAACTATCGAAAATCTAATTCGTAGATGAATTAGACGAATTGAGGTCATTCATCAAATCAGTTGGCATTTTTTGTTTCATAGAGCTTGTAATATTTTATGTGAAGATATGAAAGAAGTTATGATAATGCAAAAAACCTTTTCTTTGTACTTACATATTGTTCGATAAATTCTCTTCAATTAATTTAGGTAGAGAATATAAAGCAGATAAAAGGACACAATAATAGGAGTATGAAAATGACAGAAAATTGTGGCTGTAATACAGTTATCACAGAAAGACGTGATATGGAAATTCGATCAAAGCGCTCTTTCGGTATTATGAAAGAACTTTATGAAAAGAAAGGATTCAGAGCATTGTTTGCGGGTAATTTATGGTCATCTGTTTGTAAAATAAAATGTACATGAGTATTTTCCGAATCATACTAAGAAGTATAAATTTTTGAACCCATGCATTTTTTTTTTTCATTCATTTTTCGTGTATTGCAGGTGTGGTGCCACGTGTAACAAAGGTTTCGTTTGCGTGTGCTGTAATGATAAGTAGTTACGAGTACTGTAAACTATTCTTTAAAAGAGTGAATAGTTTGTGATGACGCAAAACGCTTTTTGCTGATTTCTCACTGGATATTTTCTTTATTACCAATATTTACTCATACACTGGTTTGTACAAACTAATAATTTCATTCTTGTTCAGTATCAAATCATTTGGTTTAATATTGGTAGCAAACTGTTTAATATTGGTAGCAAACTCAGCTACCAAATTTGTTTTACTTTGTTATTGTTTTTTTTTTATCCATGGTTTATTGCTTTGAAATAATAGTGAAATGGATTTACTTCCTATGTTATTTCTCTTCAAAAGATTTGCGCTTGTTCTCGCCAAAAAGAAAAATTTCTTAATTTGGTACATCTTCTAGATCGGTTACTTTCTTTTACTTTGAACTGCTGTGATGGAATAATTTATTTACCAGTGAGCTGAAACATAATTAATAATGAGCATCTACAACAAATAAATTCGAAAATTCATGGCGGGAAGGCCATCTTAGTTATTAGAAATCTTTTGGTAATGAATTTTTTAATCCTCTTACCTCATATATCTTTGAAGGTAGGCTTGGACAAAATTTAAACTTAACCCATCATCTGAAATCATATATGCATAAATAACTAGATCATCAGAAAACATTTTATATTACTTTAATTGGCGGTAAAATGACTAGAGAGCCATTTAAGTAAATTTCTTGTGATTTTCAACTGATAAGAATTTACTATACCAGTAAAACAGGAAAAAGAAATCTGTATTTAATGCATAAGAGTAACTATTAACATATTTGTAAAGTAAAAAGTAATAAAATTTATATCAGATGAGATTTCAAGCAAACACATAAGAATATGGATTAATCACTTAATGTGAATGCTTAAATATGACAAAAAGTGAAGAATCAACTCACTGTATTATCTCCTTAGAAATTTCATTGATGATTCTACTTACAGGAATAATTTATAGATGTCTAGGAAAGTTAACTGCATGAATCTAACAAATTATAATGACAAAATAGTATATTTCAGATTTCAATAATTACTGAGAACATTGAGTGCTAATTTTATGGCATAGCTTTGATTCTAGCCGTTTGTTCTTCAAGCTCCTTTGCGATTTCGGGAGGAAGATCTGAGCCAACCTAAAAAGAAGGGAATGAATTCCATTTGAATTGAAATCATTCACCGCGAATTATACTGCTCTAATTACATAGTACTTACGAATGTGAAATGACTAACCTGCTGTTCGAAGAAATGTTTGGTTTCTTCCATATCCTCTACCCAATACTTTTTCGGTAATGACATCAATTCAGTCCAATTAATGTTTGGAAGACCACTGAGGTTAATCGAACCTAAATTTGTCATCTTTTCTTGGAAGGAAAACTTTACATAAGCTTTCATCAATTCTAAATCGTTCACAACAGTAATAGCAAAATCACATTTTTCACTTATTTATTTCTTCCAGGTTTACCTTCTTTCGGTATATAACCAATTGGAGACTCAAAACCGATACTGGCATCACCATCACAACGTCTTAAGATCCAGTCCAAAACACGAATGTTTTCCCCATAACCAGGCCATAAGAATTTGCCATCTGCAGTTGTACGGAACCAATTGACATGGAAAATCTTCGGTACCTTTAACAAATCGTTCGTTGAACAATTTAATTCATACATGATGATATACTAATAGTAATTTTAAATAAATAATAAGTAAGAAAAAGAAGTAAAAAAAAAGTGTTTAGTAAACCTTGTGTGGCGGTTGTCCAAGTTTCATCCAATGACGCATGTATCGTCCGAAATTGTAACCCATAAATGGTCGCATAGCCATTGGATCATGCATAATTTGTTTACCTAAATCAGAAATGAAAGTCAATTAATGAAAGAAAAAAATAATATATCTGAAAAATATTGAGTGGTTGAAGATTTCAAAACTTAACAGATTGCAACTCAATCATTCCGATATATAAATACATAATTCGCAGGTAAGGGGATTCATTAAATAGATCGATTTAAAATGTTTATGCATATACCTGAGAATTCAGCAGCAGCAGTAGCTTCTGATTTCACGCATGCACCCACGAAAATACCATGTACCCAGCTACGTGACTCAAATACAAGCGGTACACCTTCAGGTCTTAAAGTAAACTTTATATATTTGATAAACAAAATTAAACATTGATGGTGTTGATTGCTTTTTAAAAATTAAAATTTTTTTCGCCTTCCCGCCTATGTCAATTTCTCTCAATTTGCCTCCGCTTTTCCTCTATTGCTCAAAGAAACATGGAAAAATATGAAAAAAAATCGGTCACTTATCCATAAATATTAACAGACATTACTAAAGAATATTTTTATCATTCGAATTAAACACAGTAAACCTTCGGCCTCCAAAAATGATTGCGTCAATCGGTACACCTTCAGGTTTTTCCCAGTCTGGATGGATAATTGGACATTGACCTGCGGGTGCAGTGAACCGTGAATTTGGATGAGATGATTTTGTCGAGTCTCCAAGATGCCATGGTTTTCCTAGCCAATCAATCATATCAACCTTCTAAATTTCAAACCGTCTATAAACACAGGTAGAACAAAAAAAAAAAATTAATTACATCGAAAAATAATCATAAAAAACTAAACTATACAGGTAATTCAAGTTAAGTAAAACAAAACTTACCGGATTTTTTAGCTCGTTCTCAAGTCCTTCCCAAAAGTATTCACCATCAGCAGTTTCAGCGACATTTGTGAAGACCGAATTTTCCTGGAAACTTGCCATTGCCATAGGATTTGTTTTGTGAGATGTTCCCGGTGCTACACCAAAGAAACCAGCTTCCGGATTTATAGCATATAAACGACCATCAGCGCCAAATTTCATCCAAGCAATATCATCACCTATAAGAAAATAATTCATTTAAAAGTTATAATCAAATTTCATTATTTGTCTTCTTTTTTTTCTAGATTCGATGTATATTATACTTAATTAAAACTTACCAACAACACGTACTTTCCAGCCAGGAACAGCTGGCTCAAGCATTGCTAAATTTGTTTTACCGCATGCAGATGGAAATGCAGCACAAACGAAACGTTCTTTTCCCTGCGGACTGGTGATACCCATGATCTATAAAATTCAATTATTCCAAAATTCTTTCCACTTCAAAAAAAAAAATTTATCCCTTCACTAGATTAAATGATAAGTAACTGACAATCGTAAATTGATAAGATGTAAAGATAAAAGAAAGGAACAGATTAATTTGTTGTAATAAAGTTTAATTTAATCCTAAAATGTCTAACATTAACATACCAACATATGTTCAGCCATCCAACCTTCATCATAGCCAATATTCATGGCAATCCGAAGAGCAAAACATTTTTTGCCTAAAAGTGAATTACCACCATAACCAGAACCAAATGACCAAATTTCACGTTGTGCTGGAAGATGTGCAATGATTGTTTTCTCCGGATTGCATGGCCAACTGTTAATAATCTTGGCTGAAATTTACATGAAATAAATTAATAATTTATTTATCCAGAATTGATAAAATATAATTATTAAAAAAAGCATAAAAGAAAAAATTTACTAAGAACAGGACGTGGCTGTCCAACTGAATGAATGCAACGCACAAAATCGCCGCCTGAATTCTTCAGAAGATCCCAAACACGTGCACCCATTCGTGTCATAATTTTCATGCATAGTACAACATATCTAAATAAGAATAAATAAGAAATAAAAATAAAATAAAAGACTACAGAGGGAGGAAGGTGAAATCATTTCTTACTATTTAATTAAACTCAAAAATTAAACAAATCGAAGCAAAAAAAAAAAAACTTTAATTCTTACACAGAATCAGTAAGTTCAATTCCAATTTTAGAAAGTGGTCCACCAACAGGACCCATTGAAAATGGTACAACGTACATTGTACGACCTGTAAATTATCAAATATTTTTCATAAAATTTATTATAAGATAAATATAAATAGGAAAAAAATAGATAGAAAAAAAAATTAATTAAAATTTTTTAATTAAATAAAAAATTCATACCATTCATGCAACCCGGAAAACGATCATCCAATTCATTACCAAATTGTTCAGGTGACATCCATTGACCCATGATTGATTTTACACCTTCTGCTGTATGACAAACTGAATCATATTTTTCAGGTGTAATCATCCATGTTTTTGATTCAACACGAGCTACGTCACGTGGATCCGTACGACATAGATAATTATTTTTGTATGCTTTTAATGGTGTTAAAACACCTGTTTCTAAGCATTCACCAATTAGCTCTTTATATTCGACTTCAGAACCATCACAAATGTAAATTGCACGTGGTGTTAACAGGTCAGCTTTTTCAGCAATGAATAATCGTGCTTTCTCTGATAAACTTTCAAAGTGACCTTTGATGATAGGTATATGATTAAGTTGATAGGTGACCACTTCAGTAACTTTCTGAAAAAGAAAAAAAAAATTTTTTTTTGACAATATTTTTAGCTGAAAAAAGAAAAAACTATAAAGAAGTAAACGCTATCATTTTTTTTTTTTTGGAATTTCAAAAAATAAATCGAAAAAACATAAATTGAATATAAAGAATTTTTTAAATGTAAAAATTTAAGTGAAAAAAAAAACAAAAAATACCAATTTTGATGGATCGCTAAGTGAGGCAAGTGAACGAGATGGCATGTTTTTCTTTTTCTTCTTTTCCTGTAAAAATGCACTTTTATTAAGAGTGAAACTTTATATGAAAAAACGCTCTATTCTTCCTCATTCTCTCTGTCTCTCTCTCTCTTCCCCTCTCTCTCTCTCTGTCGTTTCTCTTGAAAAAATAAAAATAAAAATAGCATAAATCAAAGAAGTCATCCATCCAACCATCAACCACTATCTATCAATCAATCAATTAAACGATGATCTGATCATATGTTAAAATATAAAAACCTTTCTTTTTTGCAAAACAAAATGATTTCAAGAAAATTAAATGGAAAATTTTTCCTTCTTTCTGCTTAATGCATTTTTTAACATTTACCCAAATAATCATGAAATGATTAGCACATTCTTCAACATTTACCCGAATAATCATGAAATGATTAGCACATTTTACAACATTTACCCGAATAATCATGAAATGATTAACACATTCTTCAACATTTACCCAAATAATCATAAAATGATTAGCACATTTTTCAACATTTACCCGAATAATCATGAAATGATTAGCACATTTTACAACACTTACCCAAATAATCATGAAATGATTAGCACATTTTACAACATTTACCCGAATAATCATGAAATGATTAACACATTCTTCAACATTTACCAAATAATCATGAAATGATTAGCACATTCTTCAACATTTACCCGAATAATCATGAAATGATTAGCACATTTTTCAACATTTACCCAAATAATCATAAAATGATTGGCGCATTCTCTAACATTGACCACCTTATGTCAAGGTTATCCCAATCTATCTATAATACTGCAATATTGTAGCATTTTCCTCTATATAATAGATATATCTTATCACATTGTCAAGTTATCATATTATCACTACATAAAAAAATAATTTTATGCTAATTCCAATATTCTTTTTTGTGTCTCTTTCATTTTTATACCATAAACCAACCAATCAATCAGTCGACTCTTCACAAATCCGTTAATCCATTAATTATATATCAATCAGTGATAGTATTCAGAAAAAAAAAAACAGTAATAATAATAAATAAGAAATGAAAATCGTCTATAACATTAAATGATAATAATTTGAAAATTTTTTGCTTTAAAAATTTTAATTTCAAATTATTCTTCTCTTGCTTCAAAAAATTTCGCCTAATTAAAACATTATGATATATGTGAAAATTAAATTATATTTAATAAATTGAAAGAAAGAAAGAAAAAAAAGAGAAAGAGAGAAAAGATAATTCCATTTAAAAATACTAACTTAATATTTCATCCCATTTTATTCATTCATCTTTTTACCCTCATTCATCATCAATCTGCCCTCATTCATTTTCAAAACTATAAAATTAATAAAATAATGAAATAAACTGATAAACTAATGAAACAAAAAAATAAACAATGAAATGATGAGAAGAATGAAAATTGAAACGAAGCAAAATTAACAAAAACATTTCTCTCACAAAATCTAACATATATAACACATTCATCTATCATTTACTCACACCAATGCGATCAATATGAAATAGCTAGTGAACATGTATAAACATTACTGAATGAAGAGGAATGCATGCAAAAACACGTGCATTTTATGCATGTTGCATGTCGCATGTTGCAAGTTTAAGTTTATCATAACGTTAATTTAATTTGAAATGAAATGCAAAAAAAAGATTACACTTAAAATGTACTTTATATTATGATTGCATTTATGCAATAAAAAGTTTACATTTTTTCAATGTTAGATAACTTATATATATATATACACACACACCATATTACGTAACTTTTGTATACGTAACTCATATCTTTGTATGCGTTGTATTACGTAACTCATATTTGTATGCGTTTGTATTACGTAACTCATATCTATGTATACGTTTGTATTATGTAATTTGTATCTTTGTATACCTTACTACGTTGCTCATACATTTGTATACGTTTGTATTACGTAACTTATATTTGTATATGTTTGTATTACGTAACTCATATCTTTGTATACGTTGTATTACGTAACTCATATATTTGTATACGTTGTACTATGAAACTCATATCTTTTTATACGTTGTATTACGTAACTCATATCTTTGTACACGTTTGTGCTACGTAACTCATATCTTTGTACACGTTTGTACTACGTAACTCATATCTTTGTACACGTTTGTGCTACGTAGCTCATATCTTTTTATACGTTGTATTACGTAACTCATATCTTTGTACACGTTTGTGCTACGTAACTCATATCTTTGTACACGTTTGCACTACGTAACTCATATCTTTGTACACGTTTGTACTACGTAACTCATATCTTTGTACACATTTGTACTACGTTTGTTCATATCTTTGTATACATTATTTATATTATATAATCTATAATGTTATATACAGATAACTAAGCTTAATTTTCAAAACAAATGACAATTCAAGAATGCAATTTCATCTCTCAATAAAATCTCTTTCAAATATTTCCCACTATTTCACTGTAAATTATTAATGAAAAATTTAATGAAAGTAATCATAGAATAAGAAATATATCACAAATAGAATCATTCAATTTCACTCTTCTCGAATGTGTAAAAAGGGATAGAAGACGAAGAATTGACAGTAACACTTAAATCAGATTGGATTGATGGGATAACGATGACAGAGTAGGAAGAGACAGACAGATGTTAGAAGAGAAAGGTAAGAAGAAGAGAAGAGAAGAGAAGAGAATTGAACAGGTGATGCAGTTGTAAATTAAGCATTGATTACTTTTAAGTTCTCAATTTGTTTCATTTACTATATAGAATCATTTTATAATAGAGAAATTTTATCACTAATATGATATCTTAATAATAAAATTTTCTTTTTTAATTCTTATTTAAAATTTTTTTCTTAACCTTTTTCCTTTAAATTTGCTATATTAAATTTTTTTTTTTTGAATTTGTTATATTAAAAAATTTGTTATACCAAGGGAATAAGCTTGGCAAATACAGCGAAGAAAGAAGACCCTTATTGAGCTTGAAATTTGTTATATTTTAAAATATTATAAAAAAATTTTTCAATGTAAAAAGAGTAAGAAATGGAAAAAAAAGCATATGAAATAAATAATATGATTGGATAGTTTTAAAGATTTTATGAATTAATGAATAAATAGTAATGTAAAGAATTTCCTCAAATCTTTCATTTATTCATTTTAGTTAACAATTTTTTTTCTTTTTTTTTTGTGAATAATACGATAGTTTCTTTTTCTTTTTTGTTAATTTTCAAAAATTTATGGCTTAAATATTAAAGTACAATTTAAATTTAATAGCTTTTAAATTTATACACTGATGAATTGATATATGTCATTGATAATTTTAACAGTTTTGACAGTGATATTAATTAATTGACAATGTCCACAAATTGGAATAAAAATGAGACAATTATAATAATAGCAATTTTAATACAAAAAAAATTTCATTGAAGCTTTTTTATTAGTTAGATGAAAATGAATTCTTATTTAAATTGATAAAGTTAGAGTAGCAGTTCGGTGTTTCCTTTTTTTTTCCTCTATTTTTTAGTTTTTTATTTTTTCTGCAAATCGCTCAACCAAAGATTCATTTCTCGGAATTTTCCAAGAATTATTGACGATTGAAAAGCAAAAGATAGCAGCTGCTTTCCTTTTTTTTTTTTTTGTTATTTACAATTGCAGTATGTTATTTCTAACTATTTGTGTTTTAGAGAATGCAGTAATAATACTTACTGACTGAAGAAAATAATATTTTAGTTAAATATTTTAGAAAAACAAAATTATTCAATTTTGTAAAGTTTTTCGTTTCTTTTCTTTTTTTTTTTGTCTTTTATTTTTTTTAATAAACTGAAAAATATTTGAAATTTATATGTGAAAAATTAACACAAATTCAATTTGATAATATTTATCATTTAATCTAATTGTATATGCATGTATACATCTATGTATGTATGTTTCGAGGAAAAAAAAGAAACGATTTGATTGACAATTTAAAAATTCGTGAATATTATTAGGAAAAAAGATAAGATTGATAAGGGATAAGATGATATCATATCATCATATGAGTGTGTGTGTGTGTTTGTCTGTACACAGTTAAGATATCTCCTAGCTTCAAAAGAATATATAAATCATAAAAATTAAATCTACTGCAGCAATTAATTAAAAAAAAACAAATTAATGAAAAAACTTTGATGAATAGAATTTTCAATAATAGCATTGCACGTGCATGCATGCATGCATGCACTTATATGCAAATTTATTTGTGTGCAAGTAATAATAGAAAGTTCTTCCTAAACATACATTATATATTAATGAAATTGTATTATATATTTTTTTTGAATAAATCATTAATAACATTTGGAAAGTTTATAAAGTTAGATTATAGTGTGAAGTAGCAACAGTAAATGAAATTTAATTAATCTTATCAGTAAAAATATTGATAAGTGAAAAAAAATGAAACATTGCTATTCGATTGTATGATGTTATTATTGTATTAGTGATAACGATAGATTAATTGAATAATTACCTAGCTTATAGCTAATAACTAGCTAAAAGACAGGTAAATGAACAGGTAACTGCTAGCATCAAAAAAATGAATGAAACATAAATCATATTTATTGTTGCTTATAAGAATGAATTTATGTTTAATATATGTGATAGGGATATTTTGTTATGGGAAGATATTACCTTAGGTTTTTTTTTTTTGATAATTTATGGGAAATGTTTGAAAATTTATTTTTGCTATTAAATTTCTACAAAAATATTTAATGAATTTAAAATAATATAAGAAAAAATGAAACAAATAAACGACAATTGTGAATATTTTTTTCATAAGTAATTAATGAATTGATAATCAAAAATTTTTATAAATAATTAATTAATGAACAAGTGTAAATATTTTCTTTATAAATAATTAATGAATTGAAAATGATAGAATAAACTTTGTAGCAAAAATTTTGGAGGAAAAAAGAATAATGAGAATAACATTAGGAAATGATGTATTTTATAATGGAACTGAAGGATTGTTCCCATTGCTTACTCTTTTCTTTCTTATTTGATTGGATAAAAGTAAGTTCATTTTGTGATAATAAGTAAAAGTGTAAACAAAAGATTGGATGAGAAGAAGAAAAGAAAACAAAAAATGAGAAAGAAATGAGATGGTAGATGCAAAAAGAGAAAAAAAAAATGTTAAGAGATTATTAACACTTTTTACAGCTACTTATTTTTCATAACACTCAAGATGATAAAGAATGATGTCATTGAATAGTTCGAAAAATTTTAAGAAACATACACTCAGAGAGAGAGAGAGAAATATTTGTATAAAATGAAGTAATTAGATATAAATTTTGATTATTATTTACATAAATTAATGATTATTGATAAGAGTATGTCACGAAATTTCTATCATTTTATTATAACATTTACTGTATTTTAGACTGTCATACTTTTTGATCGTATTCTGCCGTCTTTTATCACCAAAATTCAAATGAATGATATGATATAAAAGACTAAGATTAATTTTCTCTTATCAATAGCATATACTAAAGAAATTGTTTAAAATTAATCGCTTTAAAAAAAAAAAAAAAGAAAAACTCAATTGATTACTGTAATGTTCTTTATTGATTTAAATTGACACTTTTCTGACTAATGTATTTCTATCAAATATTTTGCCGAAAATTATTTTCCACAATTTTACGTCAAATTACATCAACTTCAATTCCTTATCATTAATAATTGCATATAAATCACAGTATGTTGCTCAATGTATTATTAATAGAACAATCAAATGATAAAATTGATTAATTTTAGGCAAAGTTTTTTTTTTTTTGAAAAGACAGATTTTTAAAAAATAAGGAAAAAAACCTCACATTTTAGATGGAAAAAAAAAGATGAAGTGATGCGAAATAGAATGAATCAAAAAACAAACAAAATGTTAACTGTTTTTTTTTAAGAACAGCAAATCTTTAATCGTTGAAAGATGATATATCATATATAGAAATTTCTTCGTTTGTTTTTTTTTTCTTTCTGAACAAATTATTTAATATCCTATTTGTACAAAAAAATTTGATCACATTTTCTAAAAAAAAAAAAGAAATATGATTAAAAATTGCTCGTTTCAAAGAACTATTAAGTTGCTCAAAGATTTTTGATTTTTAAATCAAAAAAAAAGAGAAAAACAAGCAATTAAATTGATAAAATTTCTTGCAATATCCCATAATGATCATAGAACATTTAAATGATCAAAGCGCATAAAACTAAATTAATTAATGAAATATTGCAAATTACTAAAATCATTTATCAATCATTGAAAACTAATTATTAATTATTATAAAACTAATTGTTCAGATAATTTTTTATTTTCGAAGCAAAATAGAAAAAACATGAATTACGTGTAAAATAAAATTTATACATATTAGATTTTACTTCTGCAAATGAATTTAATGTAATGTGATGGAAATAAGAAATTATACCCAATTATAATTTAAAATTTCCCACCCAAAATTTCACCAATTACTTTTTAAAGGTCAATTAAGAAGTAATTGATAAATAATAAACGATAAAAATAACGTTTACAATTCTATGGAATAATTTACTTCTATTATTTCAAATAATTATGGCTAAATTAGTGTAAATGCTATACAACCATAAACTTTCATTTAAATTTTCACATTTCATATTCATATAAATTACATTTCATATTCATATAAATAACAAATTACAATTTTTTTTTTTGAATCATTTACAGTATATGTCATATTCATATTATTTTATTTTCATTTCTTCATTACTTATGTATTTTCTTTCAGACTGTTAAACTAATCGAATTCATCAAATTCTTTTTGTCGCATCTGTCACATTTGTATGATTTTTGTGCTCGTTTGCAAATTATATTCTTTCAGATTGTTTGCGCTTTGCAAAGCACATAAAACATATTTGAATATTTCTTTTTTTTTTTTTTCATCTCTTGTTATTATTTAACTTGTCTTTTTCATTTCTAAACAAAAATTTTTGTTATTAAATTATCTTAAGCAAAATTTTGCGCTATAACACTTTTTTCTTTTTTGATTTACGTAATCATTGTAACAAATGAACTGCTTTCCTTTGATATTTGAAAATAATTCTGCTTTTTCTTATTAATTTAAAATGTGAAATGGAGAAGGAAAAAGATTAACTAATCGGCTGACCGACTAACCGATTGACTGACCAATTTGCTGCCTGACTGACCAATTAACGGGATGGTTGAGTGATTGACAATGACTGAGTGATTGAGCGACTCAGTGATTGAAAGACTGAATGACTAACTTATAACTTTGAAATAACTGTGAAAATACAATATGCTATTGATATACTGGCAATGATAAAAGAATGAGTTGTTTACTTAATGTTACTTTTGTAGACCACAAAAGTGTAGCATCAAGCCATGAAAGTGATTATCAAGCAGCTATTGCTGATAAATGATAATAGTTGAAGTGATAGAGTGTAACATAGAATGCTGAAAAGTATTTTAGAAAAATATGTCGCAGAAGTATATAAATAAAAATAGAATCAAGAAAAAAATAGAAAACCAATAATAGACGCTGTACTACTTGTTGGAACTTTTTAGCGACTAATTTTAAACATTCTTTTATGGAAGTACTCGAATAATTTTTGATGATAAATTGCTTCTTTAAGAAATAATTTTTCTTAAGAAAAAAAAGAAAAACTCGGATGATTTTTCGCAATGAATTCTTTAAAAAAGAAAAAGAATTCAGAATAAAAATTCAGATCATTATAAATGATATCAAAGAATCCTTTGATTATTTACACTTTTATAGTATAGAAGTGAGATTTCAAAGATTAGCAATTTAAATTGCTTCGAAGTTATTTAAGTTCATCCACAGAAGAAAATCACGGGATACATTACAGAACAGTTTGCTCACTCAGACGTGTACACAGAATCTCATTCATGTAACCCTGGTATTACATCTTTCTAAATCGTATTGTTTAGTTTACTGATTACAACAGACAAAAAAGAAATTTCAATAACTGCTCAAGACATACAATACGTACTCTCGTCAGTAATACGTAATGTTACGTGAGAAAAAAAACTGAAACTAATTGAATTTAGTGATTTGCTTAGGTTTGGCATGAAGCATATTTATAATTTTAAGCATTTTATGATAGTTATCATCAATTCAATACATCTTGCATGTTCTTAAAATGCAATAAACTTTTTCTTTTGTGATATTACTAAATATTATCACTACTCTATCAATTCAACACATACTCAGAGAAAAAAGGTGTAAAATGAAGGAAAATAGAATTTAGCATTTACAATTAAATATGCTAATTTTGCACATGTAGACATATCCATGCAATGATATGATTTCAAGCCACTATTTAACTTTACCATTACCAGGTAATGTCACAACTATTTAACAATATTTTGTTGCAAATATCGCGACGCTACTTTTTTCAGGGCTATTTTAAAATTTGCCATTCTTTAATCTATATTTTTAATTTATTTTCATTTTGTCATGATGCAATTTTTGCTATACCTTTACCTTCTACGTATATTTTTTATAAAAATTTATTAATAAAAATTTATTAATCCATCCTTTCTTTATACCAAGTAGAAAAAAAAAAAACCATACAGAGATTGCAAGATGCATTAATTGTCACAAATTAGCCGATCAACAGAAAAGTTATGTTCAATAACTTCAAGGTTTCGTAAGTTTACAAGTACCATTGAAAATGTTTTTGTAAAACTCGGTACGGAAAGAAGAAGTGTGCGCCGATTCCCTTCAAATTCAACCAAAGCATGCGATGCTTCCGGTTGATTAGCAGCAAAAAGTATATGAGGGAATGATTCAATAATGAATGGGTCTCGATCAATGAATGGAAATCCATCTACGGTATCCGGAATAGTCGGTGCCAAGTGTTGCCAGTCCAGAATTTTGCTAAGTAATTCAACACCATTTAATGTTTTCGTATAACGTTTGAGATCAGACAAGCATTCACCTAGAAAAGTTTGTTTATAAATTGTATGCAATAACCTTTTCAAATATGAAAGTAGGGGCATGAACAATTGTATATATAGTTTATATATAAACTTTGTATCTATAGCTGAGCAGCAAGATTAGATGGTTCATTTCAATTGGAAGCTAAAAATTAGATGCCAATAATAATTCGTGGTAAAACTTCAGTGTAGCTAAAAAAAACTAAAAGCTCACAAATTTAACAATTTTGATTTGACTTACCGGATGTTCCTAAAATATGAACGCCTTCCACGCTGAACTCGTAAGGATTCGTAACGAGATTGAGCATCCTCCCGTATTTTGAACCCATTACAAATACTGCACGATGAATTGGTTGCTGAGGCATTAAATAAGTAGACGGATCACCTAGGCCAGGCATCACATCAACTTCCAGCAAATTCTGCGAATAAAGTTCTCTTCAACTCTGGTTATTTTTTGGAGATAAAGTCAACAGGACCATTCAAAAATATTCTACTTAATGCAAATGTATGCATTTCGCAATAAACATTTTATCATGGCAGATAATTATCAAGAATGTACTCAACTTACAGATATCTTTGATAAAAATTTATCCATATGCGCTACACATTCAACGTTTGGACATTCCTCATTTTTGATTATATAACGAGCAGCTGTCGTAAATTCTCTCCCCTGAAAAAAAAATCCCAAGGACTTCCGAAGTACAAAGTAAACTTATATTCGATCATTTTTTTTTTCTGAATGAAGTAATTAATATCAAATCGCATTAAATGTGCAGTTTACCTGTTCTGTGATAGCAACACTTTCTCCGGCTACTACCAATCGTACTGTTCTTTCTACAACATCACGCTCCTGAAAGTAACCCATTTACAGGAAAGCTTTTTTTTGTTTATCAAAATAGAAATACACAATTTTAAATTGAAAGTTTTTTCACGCAATCACACAAAAGTTATAGAAGTATGTTACCTGCTTTGCTGAATGACACCCTAAACTGTTTTATGTTATAGATTTTAAAATCAAGAAATGATTTCAAAATGTACAAACTTTTTCGAAAAGCGGTAGTAAGCCACAAAGCCATTTTTGCAACAAATCAAGAGAAAATATTTTTTCAGCGTCGGCTTGGCCAGTAAATGAGAATCCTGAGACGAACGCAATATATCTTAATAAAATTACTCATTATCATGAAAGCAAAATGAAGTCGTTTATTTTAGTAGAATGAATTAGATTTAATGACTGCAAAATAAGACTGTCTGCTATAACAACTGCTTCTTCATTCTAAATGGTGCCATAAAACTACCTGTCATCATTTAAAATTGGATATGTCGGCTGTGGCGCTTTAGAAGGCCAAATCATCTTACTAACTTGAAAGATATCATTATCAAGTTGTCTGCCATATATACCAACCACACATCCTGTAGCAACTTCGTCCATAACAAAATCACCGGAAAGACGTACAATTTGGTCGTCGTCTTCAAATTCCACAAAATCTTCTTCACCTATTAATCTGCAGTCAAAAATTACTTTCATATAAACTCAAAGAAAATTTTAGGACCACATGAAATTTACTAAAATCAATTGAACAAAATTAACTCCAAAAAATAAAAATCAACTTACTTATCTTCAGCAACTGGTTGTGGAAGGATGAGTTGTTCTTCCGCAAGATCACGAAGGACGCTTGGTCTTAATTTAACACGCTTTGTTATTGTACCAATAACCAAAACTTCATCATCTTTTTTAGCTTTTGTAAGTCGACATGGTTCAATACCATCACCTAAAAGCATTTACTTTCTTTCAACCCAAAATTCGCCAATTAGAGATAGGTTATTCACTACATTCCTATTTCTTCTTTTTCAATGTCGATAAAATCATAAAAAGGCCAAATTTAAAGAATTTATGATACTAAGTCCTACTTTTCTGATATTGGTTGCTGTTAATTCATCTCACTTTCCCATCAAAAGTTTTCATATTAGTAACACTGGTCGATATTAATAAAACTTATTTAAAATTTTATTTCTGCTTCATACTTTTCATTGATATAAAATGATACCAAGTAACAGTTTTGCGTTATCGATAATTCGATTCTTCAACAGTTTAATCCTTGCCCGATATATATGATAATATTGTCGATGAAAGCATTCCGCTTCGAGGTCTTTTTTTCCAATTATATATTTAATCGATAAATTCTGATATTGCGCCGGACGACGTCGACGAACACTCATTTCCTGAAAAACGCTTTAAAAAGATTTTGGAAAGGGATCAGAAGTTAAGAAGTACTGAGAAATCCTAGAACTATTTTTAAAAAAAGCCAAAAGCACCCAGAAAAACACTAAAAAAGCATGAAAGATTAAAAGTGCATAAAACAAATGGGAACAAGTAACGCCAATGATCACAACAGATAAACCAAATATAGTTTATAATTAATGACAGATAAGTAACTGATAGGTTATTGAAATCAAAGTACCAATGTATCATGGAGAATAGCTAGTACAAGCAAGTATACACTACGAAAACTTTCGAAAAAAAGGAAATTTAGTTATTCAATCATTTAGCTAAAAAGCATGTTAATAAGAGCAGTGTCAAAAATAAGTTTAGAAATTCAAGAATTTCTGCTAAATGACATCAGCTAACTTATTTATTTTTAAATGAAATTACTTGAACTTAGAGAGTTTTAAAAATTAATTTATTAACTTACTAAATTAGGATAAAACTATGAAAAAACTCAGCAAACATAACAACTTTTTCTCTTTTCTTTCTCGCTTATAACATACAAATTATAATTAACAATAAACAATGTCAACAACTGATAACAAAAGCGCCAACAATCAACCGCAAACAGCGCCAGCAACAAACAAGCTAGCCGATATTACAAAAAAGCCCGCATTCATGCTCATCGTTTTATGACACAAAGATTTCATTGCAGCTAAATGTTCTTATCATTATCCTCTTATCATTATCAGCACCGCCTGGCTATGCTTTTGTTCTGATTTTCACAGATTATTTTTTATTTTCAGATTTTCGTTTTATTTTTTTCTTTCAATAAGTTAATCTTTATTTCGAGTATTTTTTTTGTTAAGTGCCTTATTTATAGTTATGAATATTTTATTGCTGCATCATCAATATTTCATACGCTGCTATGAATTCAGGAAGAAATTTTCCTGAATTTATATAATTGTTAAATGGTGCAAAAATTGTATATATTACTCATTGAGCATTGATTCATACATAAAACTTTTTATATGAATTTACTTCTGAAAAATGCATTCTCAGAAAATTTTTAAATGAAAAATTTCATTATTTTTTAAAATTTCAGCAATTGGTTCTTTTTTTCAAACATTATGCAACATTATCAGGCATAATTTATTTCATTTTTCATAAAAAGTATCAATAACTCTCGGAAAATTTTTATCTTTTTTTTGAGAAAATGTCTAAACAAAAAAAAAATATATATATCAATTATGGAATGTATTCATATCATATAATATTTCAAAAACATTTAATTCTTTTTTTAAATATACTTAATTTGAAATTGTAGTTGCAGTGAAATTTTAAATTTTATGAAATTACAGTAATTAATATTTTAACAGTGATAGGAGAAGAAATTTAACATTTAATCTTTCATAAATAATAGCAGAAGATTAATTTTTTGCAAGTCATGAAATTGTGTTTTCTTCACGATGCTTTCGGTGTTTGGGGCTCATTTGAAATTTCTTCAAGATTAATAGAAACATTCACGGATGGAATTTTTTTGTCGGAAAGAAAAATGTGCGCAATAGCAGATGCCATTCGTCCAATTGCATCAGCATTTTCGTCTGAAAGGTCATTATTATCATTATTATCATCAATCGTCATTATCATCATTATCATCATCAGTCAATCAATCAATCAATCATCAATCGTCATTATCATCATTATCATCATCAGTCAATCAATCAATCAATCATCAATCGTCATTGCCATCATTATCATTATCACGAATCGTCATTATCATCATCATCAATCGTCATTATCATCATTATCATCATCAGTCAATCAATCAATCATCAATCGTCATTGCTATCATTATGATCATCATGAATCGTCATTATCATCATCATGAATCGTCATTATTACTAATCGAACCAAAACAAAGATATATAATTTTTTGCAAGTCATGAAATTGTGTTTTCTTCACGATGCTTTCGGTGTTTGGGGCTCATTTGAAATTTCTTCAAGATTAATAGAAACATTCACGGATGGAATAGAAGAGTTTTACAATTCAAAGAAGAGCAAAAATTAATCACAATGAACTAAAAATAATATTATTTGCCTTATGCAATTGAGGATTTCCTTTTAGTAAAATAAATAAATAAATAGCTCATACCAAGACTTTCAGAAAGTGCATCGGTTCGAATGATTGTTCGTTCAATTGTTTTCGCTCCAGGTCCAGCAAAAACTGTTACTTTATTCTGAAAAGTATTTAACGATTTATCATTACTGCTACGAAATTTACAGTTCATTGAATGAAATTTCATTATAGAATTAATTACTTTTAGGATAATTGGATGATAATGAATGTTATTTTATTACTAAACAATTATAATTAGGAAATATTCTCTTCTTTAATATTCTTTTTTGAGTCAAATATTAAAATTATTACGATCGAATATTAAGGAATATTTTCTCTTTTTTTGAATCAAATATTAAAATCAATTGCAAATTGTTATATTTTCTCAATTCAAATACATTTTTACATCCTTTGTCTTTTCTTGTTTACCAGCTTTAGCTTTTCTTTTTTTTTGTGAGGATGAAAGAGAGTAATAAATTGAAAATAAGTTAAAATATACAGCTTTTTTCTTCACATTGATAAGTTCAGATGCATAAGCTGGATCAGCTTTATCCCATTCCACGTCCGAACACGTTGACAATGATTCACCAAATTTCATTTTTTCTATTTTTTGATCCGGAAATAAAGATAAATGACAAAAATTTGCATGAATTTGATAAGTTTTTTAATAAGTTAGAAAACTTAGCAAAAATTTTTCGAGTTATTGCGACAAATTAATTTGTCATTTTGAAAAGAAAAGAAAAAAAAAGATAGAAAATAGAAAAAGAAGATGAAATGTGCTTTTTTTTTAGTTTTTACGTCTTTATCCTTCAATTTTTTCTCGGAACTTTTCTTTTTTGGTGATGACATTTTGCTATTAGTACTACTGTAAAGCGATGATCAATGTAATATCAATCAAAATATTTGAGATGAGAGGAGATAATTCGACCGTTTGCTATTTCAAAACTAGACTACAATAAAATTTCAATACATCAACAATTCAGATTCATTTTAATATATATCAATTATTTTCATCGATTTATGTTTTCATGTATTTTTCGTATTTTTTGTTCTTTAATGTTTAAAACATTGCAATTTCATACCATTTCATTATTTTAATTTCCAGCTGTACTCATTAATTTTAAAAATATTAGTTTTATTTTTGAATTCATTTTAATTTTTGTATATGTTTTTTTTCCTTTTCTTTTTCCAAAATGGAATTATGATTTCTACATTTTCAATGTATCGGCAAAACTGTGAAAGACTGATATCAATTTAGAATTCAATTTTCTTTATGTTTGAATATACAATAAAACTTTCCATTTCATTAGAATTAAAATTATACTGATTAGTCTGAAGTACCAAATATTTGAAATTATTTTCAGTTACATTTCTATTAATACATTTATAATCTTGGATAATGCATAAAATATAATCGTATCATCAAACAAAAAAAAGTCATTGTTTTATAATTATTATCATCATCTGCTTGATTAATTAATCAGTTTATTTATTTTATTTATTTGCTTGTTTATTTATTTATTGTTAGTCTATTTTTAAATTTTAGACATTTTTTAACAAACCAACAAAGAGACAATGTGATAAATTATGTTTCATTGGCTAACATAAACTGATTCTATAAGCTTTTCACAAGAAAGATTGATGGAAAAATGCAAAAAAAAAACAAATTTTTTTCCTTTTTTCTTATTTAGATGTCAGTATGTGTTCTATGTTTAACAAATTTTGTTTTTAAAATTTTCTTCCTATATCCATTTTGTGCTATTTTTTTCATTTAAAATTTTTAAATGATAACTACTAGAGTCAGATCGTATGCATGTGTGTGTATGTGTGTGTGTGTGTGTGACAAATTAAAATCCGGCACAAATCAGGTGACTGTCACATGATGCGTGAAATTTCTGTGCAGTAAACAAACATATCCAATAATTCTGTGACTTATTTAAAGCCTCAAAAAATCAACAAATATAATTTCATAATTTTTATAGAAATAAATCATTAAATTCACAGTTCTTGCATGCACTGAAATTTATATGCTACAATAAATTTTTAATAAATCACAGAAATTTCACTACTATTATTGTTTGCGTAGTTTAGTTAAACAGAATAATTTGATTTCTATTAATCTCTTTTGTCGATTATTCAATGAATTTTAATCTTGAAAAACAACGAACTTTTTAAAAAAAAAACTGAGAGCTTAAATCCTGAATTTAACTTTTACATCAAAGATTTTTGTTATTCCTATCTTTTTTTTTTGTGTTTGTTTGCTATTTCTGCGCATAACTTTTAATCATTTAAGTACTTTAGAATCGTTAAGTTACTCCGAAAAATCATTCATTTCTATCAAATTACTATTTTCCTCAAAATTTTACGTCAAATTAATGGTCTGCAATAAGAGAAGAAAAAAAGAAAATAATGGAAATTTGAATTTGATTTATTGCTTTGTGGAAAGTGTGTTAAAAATAAGATTTTTAATCAATTTATTTATTTTCGTTTCAACGATAAACAAGAAAGTAGTTAGCTTTTTATTTTCATTTTGCATTTTAAATGGTTGTATTTCTCATCTTAATACTACTTTTCATTTTGCACTAATATGTTATTTGCATAAATTTAATACTTGAAATAAAAATTTCTATTTTTTTCAGTCAGTCAAATTTGAAATTATTTATGCATCTTTGGATATTTTGCTATTAAATTATACTTATTTATCCTTTTTTTTCTTCATTTTTTATATAGCTATATTGTTTAATTATTCTTTGTGCTTAATTAAATGTCACATTTTTGTTTATTAATTGAATGTCACACTTTTTATATATTTGATAGAAATTAAAAATTTTGTATTATCGCAGATAGAAAAGTTTTAGTTCTTTTTTCTTTTTTGAGATGATTGATATGATAAGCAATAATATTTTGTTGTAGTATTTCCTCATTTTATATATTCAATATCTAAATGAAATTTTTGAAATTAAATTCAGAAAAAAGTTTGTAAACAAAGAAACAAATAGTTTTTTTTTTACTACATTAAATTAAATAACAAATTTGACATTATAGCTGATATATAACTTAAAAAGTAATACATCAATAAAGTATATATTGTTTTTTAAGTACTTTTTTTTAAATACAACAAATACAATAATTTTGAAGTTATTGTATTATCATTTAAATAAACAAACTATCAGTATAATTTATTCTTTTATTTTCTTTTTTCTTTTTTCCTTTTTTTGTCTTGTCATATCATTTCATTCTTTTAAAAGGAAGAAAATTTCTTTTATTCTTTTTAAAACATATCAAAACTTATAGCTTTGAACTAATAAAGATCCCACGAGACTATTACAACAAAGTTTTTCAAATAAAAAAAAATTTTTTCATAGATAATTTGACATTGTGGCATTTTTCTTTCTTTTTTTTTTTTTTTGTATATTGGCTTTTTTGATTGTTTTAAAAAGAAATTGTAATCCTTTCACAAATCAAATAATTTAAGAATTATATTAGTTGCAAATATTATTTATGCTTTCCTAGATTTTCCTTTGCTTGTTTTAAATTTATTTCATTTGAAATTTGAAATTCAAATTTTTATGAAATAAAGCAATATTTGTAGCATTCTCGAAATGAAAATAGAGGTTAAATGTTTAGATTTTATCCGTATTAAACGTTTAAGTACTATAAATTTTTATAAATGAATTAGAAGCGTTATTTAAAAAATGGTTGCATTGATTTTTGTTATAAAACTAATTAATTATTATAATTTAGAGGTAAATGTCGTAATGTGTTTGAAATGAAACACAACGAATAAAGTTGGCAATTTTAAACAAACTTTGCATTTACTAAAAACTACTGTTTTCATTTTAATTTTCATAATAAAAATTCAAATAATTATTGTTTACTGAAATAAAAAAAGCTAAAATAATTTTGAAATTAATTCATATTATTATTACCACTACAAATTGGATGTACGTATTGAAATACATTTAATCGAAATGCTTTCATATGCTAATAAGCCAAGATCAAAGGTATGTTTTCAATAATAATTTCATTTTTGTCTTCTTTCTAAAAAAAAAAAAAATTCTTTTTTAAAGTTTCATTATCTAGCATCATTTTTGCTCCAAATAATTTCAAATTTTTGTTGCCTTTTTTCTCAAAGAAAATTACTTCTTATTTCTGAAAAGAAATCAATTTAATTGCATATAAATATATTGGAAATTAAATTAAAGTAATGAAAATATGATAGAATTTTTTTGGAAGATATAAGGAAAAAGAAGCAAATTTTGGACAAATAGTGTGATATTTAAATAAATTAATATATATGTAGATGTGAAAAAAAAAGAAAAAAAAAAGAAAAGAAAAAAAATGTATTGAAAAGGAAAAAAAGAAAGAAAAGAATTTTTTCTTTTTTGCTGAAATAAAAAGTTTTGAGAAAAAGTTTAGAAAACTCGAGAAAAAAAAAACAATTTTTATTTCCTTTTCACTAATACATTTTTCTTTTCTTTTCAAAAACTAAGAAATAAAAATGAAAAGTTGGCACTTTTTTTTTTGGACACATAAGTAAAAGTATATATGTAATCAAATTATATTGTAATTTCAGCAAAGTGATATTCGAAATGAATTAAATGAAATTAAAATGGTTTGTGCACATCATAAAGCATTATGCCAAAGTTTCATGCAATGGAAAGTTGATATTGATGAAGTAAGTAAATATAGTAATTTCTTATTTATTACTTATTTATTAGACGCAAATTTTATATTAAATTGATTAGACTAAATTTAAATTTCAAATTATTTACCAATTAGATTAATACAATACTTGTGTTAGTTCAAATCAGCTTATTGAGAAAGGAAATTAACTGTATTATTTTATGAATTTTTGTAAAATATCATCAAATTCATCAAATTAAGGAAAAAACAATTAAGCCAACAAATTTAAAATTAAAATTTGAATTAAAAATGCTCTATAGCATATATATTTAAGTATATTTAAGTATTTTTTGTCTAACTTCGAGATATCTTTAAATGATATAATTACAGAATGATGCGCAGTTGAAAATTTTAAATGAAGCAGCTATGTCACTTCGTAAACGGCATGAAAACATTGTGGCGCAGTTGTCTACTGGACCAGGTATTGCGCTATATGTGTATCTTGGACAAATTAAAAAATTGAATTTTACAACAATTACAAAATTTTAGGCTATCTTCAATTATCATTAATTAATTAAGCGTATTAGAAATGATAGAAGAGTTTCATTTCTATGATATCCTTCTTATCTACCTGTTTTCCTTTTTTTTTTCTGCAAATTAATTTGAAATTTGTCTTTTTTTTTTCTAGTAGATGCTAAAACAATGATACAGTTGGAAAATAAAATTAGAAAAATCGAAGCACAGGTAAATATGTGGATACGAGAATTAGCTGAAATTAATAAAGCACGAACTAAACTTGAGGTATTTTTAATATTTCTTATCTAATAAAAGTTGGGATTTTTTTTAAAAATTCAAAAATACTATTAAGAAATATTTATTATTTTCTTTAACTGTACTTTTGAAATTTTTTTAGTACAAATTTCTATCAGTCAGAAGTAAGATTAAATTTCATTTTATGCTCTCTTTATTCATCTATTTTGTTCTTTTTTTTTTCATAATTAATTCAAAATTTGTTTTTTTTTTTTCTCAAATTACAGATAGAGTTTGTATATTTACGATCGAATATACGCTTAAATACGGTAAATATTGAAATGGCAAACGTGGATATTAATCGAATTGAATTAAACTATCGTCAAATGCGGAATGATTTCTTGTATAACAATGATAGCAATGATAACAAGCTTGTCAGTAATGATAATGATAACTAATTATTTGTTTCCATCTATTATTGCTTTCATCATATATCATTTGAATAATAATAAGTTGCTGATAATTATTGAAAAAAAAAAAGTAAAAATGATTTTTTATATATGAACTCATACAAGAAACAATTAATTTGAATTATCAACTAATTTCAATTTCCAATTTTTCAACAAATCTTTGCCTATTCTGATTCAGTTACAAATTTTTCATAGTGTAGAAAAAGAGTTAGTGCTTAGAAAAAAGTTTAAGTTATTTTGAATGCTACATTAAAAGACAATTGATAATCATTTGAAGTTTAAACTGACAAGATTTGTTGAAAAAAAAACTTTTTTAAAATTTTCCTTTTGCTTAATCATATTTATCATATCTCTGAAAGATTCGCTATATTTTTTTTCTCGCATAATATTGAATTTGCTTTATTAATTATCCAATAAATTATTTTTTTTCCATCTTTAACAAACAGTTATCATCATTTGTAAATCTTTTTTTTTCTGTAGAATTTTAACGAATAAAACTCATTTATCAATCATTAATCAATTGCTTTTAAAATTACAACAATAAAAATTTCATTATCAGGATGGAAATTATGAAGATGATAAAAAAAAATTATCATGCAATAGTTTTTTTTTTTTTTAAATTATAATTTGCTTCATTAATTCACTTCCTTAATTCTTAGTAGGTCAGTGTGAACTATTAGTTCACACATATATATGTATAATAAATAACTTTTTGTCATCTCAATTATTTCTAAATTACTACAAAATTTTACTACTTATAAATTATAAAACTTTGCTAATCAATTAAATAAAAAAAAATTTATTAATTATTTATAAATGCAAATAAATGAAAAAAAGGAAGACAGTAAATAAATTTTAATTAAATAATTGTTCAAATATGTAATATATACATTTGTAAATTTAATTAAAAATTTAAATGACTTAAATCATTTCATATATTATCAATATTAAAATTAATTTTTCTACAAACATTACGAATGTTATGATAACCAATTGGACATTTACATATTTGTCCTGAACAAATCGAATGACCCATACATTGAATTGTATATAAACAAAATTGGCCAATTTCCACTAATGCATAACAAACATTATTGGTAATATAAACAGTTGATAATGGACATTTTATTGTTGACGGTAAACATTTTTTACCAGTAAATATCGTACCATTATTACATTGACATGTTCGAATATTTAAATTATTCAAACTTGTTCCGATCATACAATTTGATGATTCTGTAAACTTTTTTCTTTTTTAGTTTAAAGTCTTTATTTGAAAATTTTTTTAATTTAAAAAATGTATTCAATGTTTAATTAGTTTTAAATTTTCAAGATTAAAGCAATATTAATATTGCAAAAACTTTAAATTAAACTAAAGTATGTGAAATTTACAAGTATTGTATATGGAAGATAGTAAAAAGGGAAAATATTTAATTTAAATTGTAATTAAAAATTTATTTCATTAAATTATTTGGAAATGAGAAGAAAAAATTCTTATAGATTGATAGTATAGTTGTTAGAAAGATGGAAATCAAAGAATAAATATTTTACATTGAATAGTTATAAACATTTTTGTGTTTAGAAAAATATGTCAGAAATTTAATTCATAAGTAACTTTCTCAATTCAAAAGTTTTTAGAGAATATAAAACTTTCTCTTATTTAACTTTTTAATTAACAAAGTTTAGATATGTAAAAATAAAAAATTACAAAACAAACCAATGCATTGAGAATTATCTTGACAAGTCATTCCAATAGAAACAGTGTCAAGGCATGAATCATTGATGGAAATCTGATAGGGTTGACAATTTGAATTGATAATACAGGTGTCATTTGAGCTAATAGTACCTGGTGGACATATACATCTATCTGCTTGACAAATTGCATTCCTTTCACATTGTTCCGTATAATAGCAAAATTCACCAATTTTTGCCTGAATATAATTTAACTACTGCTATTATTAATTAAATAATTAATTAATTGATAAATTTAATTATCCAAGCTTTTCTAAAGTTATCAATCTCTCAAATTAATTTTAATTGTAACTTAAATGACAATATTACAAATATTCGTTTTTTTTTTTAAATTAGGATAAAAAAAGATTTTAAAAAAAATATATATGTGGAAATTTTCTAGCATACACAAATTTTATACTTAAAATATTATACTCATTTTGCAATATAAGATGAGTAATTAATTAACTGATCCAATTTTTTTCTTTATTGTTTTATTAAAGATTCTGTAATTGTTAAAAAAAATTTTTTTTTATTAAAGACTCTATGATTGTTAAAAAAAAAGAAGGCAAATAATTTAAAAAATCAATAACTTGAATTTTTTTTAAAAAAGTCAATAATCAGTAAAAAAAAATTTTAATTAAAAATAAAAACATACCAATTTAAAACATATTCCATTAATTTTAATTTTAAATTAAAAATAAGAACATACCAATTTAAAACATATTCCATTAATTTTAATTTCATTACTATTACATTGTTCCTTAAAGCATAATCCATCACGTATGATTGTGTCATTACCGCATTGACATGTATTGTTGACACATTTTGAATAGCCTTGACATTGTCGTGTAAATTGACATTGCTGTCCAATATAGGCTATATCCCAGCAATTTTCATTCATAAATAATTGGTCAGTAGGACATAAGCCAGATGATATACAAATGTTATTTTGAGCTACGGTACCTGGTGGACAGGTACAAATGCTATTTTGACAAGTTGAAATTGATACACATTGTTTAGTAAATTGACAATATTGTCCAATATTAATTTGTGGATAGCATTGTCCATTAATTTCAATTTCATTCCTCAAACAATGCTTCACATTTTGACATCGACCATTTTGCGCAATTGTATCATTTGGACAGGTGCAATAATTATTGTAACAAATGGCATTACCTAAGCAAATAGCTGTATCGATACAATATTGGCCAATTTTAGCAAACTCATAACAACGACCATTTATTAAAATCTGAAAAATTTTGAATAACAAAATAATTGAATAGCTTTAATAAAATAATTAGTAAAAACATTGAACAAAAAATAAGATAAATGATTAGTAAAAATCTTGAAAAAAAAAATTTTATGTTTAAGATTATCCTCAGTTTTTGATTTTTGTTTTAATTGTAGTATTAATTTTTATTTTATAATTTTATAATAAAATTAGAAGAAAAAAAAAGGTAACACTTTGAATTAATTATTCAATGATATAACTATTATATCATACCTGATTATCAGAGCATTTCGCTGAAGGTTTAAAATGATTTTGAACACAATATTTTTTCACTTCAATATAACCATTTGAACATATACATTTACCTTAATTGAGAAATGATATAAATTAAATTAATTGAAAAATAAAAGTGTAAAAATTTTATAGAAAATAATATATAATATTATTTGAATGAAAAAATTTAATTGAAATAATAAAAAGATGAAAAATTGCTTTAGTTATAATAATTATTAATTTATATGCAAGTGATATTTTTTTTGCAAACATTGCTAAATCTATTTATAAATGATATAAAATTCTCGATTAATATAAATTTGATATGTAAAAATTTGATATGTAAATAAAATTGCAAAACAATAATTTATTAATGATATAAAAAAATTTATGTTTAATCAAATAAACCTCCCTACTCCTTATATGTATATTTATTTTTACTAAAAAAACGATACAAAGCAAAATTGATTTTGAAAAAAATTATAAAATTAATTTTAATTGAAATGAATTTATTAAAAATTTCTTAATGTAATTTAAAATTTAATTTAAAATTTGATTAAAATTTACCAGCATGACATATTGAAGCTGCTGCAATACATTGCATATTATTAATGCATTCTTCACCTGGTACTGCTAAATCTAAGCATTCACCATCAATATAAATTTGATATGTATCACAATTTTTGGTTTTATTACGTCGAATACAATATCTTAAAATAATGAAAATAAATAAATAAATAAATAAATAAATGATAACATAAAATTATATTCATGAAATATATTAAAATTGATTGTATCAATTTTTTTTTTGATTAATGAATGAAATTAAATTTAACTATTTAACTAACCTTGAAAGAAGTTCACTATCATTAGAGCATTTACAATATCCATTTATGCAACGTGACTCATCTAAACATTGCTCATTAGCAAAGCATGACGTACCTGGAGCACGTCTTTTGACACATCGTCCATTTACCTGAAAAAAAAAAAAAAAAACAAAATATTATCATCAGTTATGTAAATTTATGAATTTCTGTATCTTATTATCAATAGGTACAAAAATAAATATAATTGTTATATAATTAATTTCACTAAAATTTCTATTGATTGTTATAATCATGCAAATAAATGTTATATAATTTAAATTTGAAGTTTAATTAAATTAATTATGAATTAATGAAAATTGTTTGTGATATAGCATAACAAAAAATTTTCTAAAGAAATTGTAACATATATGCAAATTTAAACTGACATTGATATGAATTTTTTTTTTCTTTTTTTTAGAAATAAAGTGATTGTAATAATTTTGATTAGTTTATTATACAATAATAAGATTATTACTCGCTAATAATTCAATAACTTTATTATTTTTATTATTAAATTTTAAAGTTATTCAAATTGTACACGTAATTTTTATAAATGGCATCACTGAGTGATTTAAAATAAGACATATGATACAATTGAAACTATAAATTTTTATCGTTTCATCCTTTCATATTATTTTTTTTTAATTAACAAAATTTATTCCTTTAATAATTCAACACTAGTTTTATTTTAAAATGTGTAGGCAAATATAAAGTTAATAATAAATTAAATTTTAATAATAACCAACCAAAACTTCGACATCCTTGCAATAATTGATTTCAGAAGGTTGACAATGACCATTTATTGCCTATTCACAAATTAATTATAATATTCCAATTGTTTTTTTCTTCTTTTTTTCTCAATATTAAAAATATAGAAATTGTTGAGAAAGGATAAATTGGTAAAATTTTATAAAATTAACACATTTTTGAAAATTATCTTTTAGATTTTTTTTATATATTTTAATTTTTTTATTTTGTTTTTTAGAATTTTTTTTTTCACACTAAAGACAAAATAATATTTTCTTGTATTGTAAATAAAAGATAATAACTTATTTAAATTATTTATTAACAAACATACCATCATTCCAATTGGACAAACACATCGTGCTGCATAATTGCACATTGCATTATTGGGACATTGTTGATTTATAAAACATAATTCATTGAGTGTAACTCGTTTGAAACAACGATTATTCAAAAATATCTGATTTAAAATAATCTTTTAAAATAATTTAATTTAAAATAACATTATAACATTTATCTATCCTAATATGCGTTTAAGGTGTATTTATTTAACGTTTAATCATTTAAAGCATATATATACCTAATATACATTTAAAGTATATTTATTTTGTAAAATAAAAACCTATTTTCTTTTTTTTGAAATAATTTGAATAAAAATATTTTGTCGATGAAAGAAAATAAAACTACGAATTACTTCATCTTGATTACATAAGACAGATCCAATACAGTATCCAGTGATATTTGTAGTAGCCTGTGGACAATTACAGTAACCGTCTGTACAAATAGATCCACTGAGACATTGCAAATCATAAATACACTGATCACCTGGTTTTACGATTTCTACGCAACTATTATTAACATATACCTTAAATTATAATAATTATTATTATTATTGTTATTATTATTATTATTATCATTTCATTTATATTGTATTAATTTATAAAATTTATATCAAAATTGTTAAAAAATTTCCAAAAAAAGAATTATTTTAAAATAAATTACTTCGTTACTATTTAGTGATCATTTATAACAAAATAAGTGAAAATGACTTTTACACCATCTTTTCATTTATAATTTTAAGAAATATTCTAATTTAGTGGCTTTACTTTTTTTTTTTTTTTTTAACTTCATATGATATTTTAAATCATTTAAAGAAAAAAGAAAAACATATTACATTGTTGATATTTATTTCAAATTAATCATCTATACATATTCATTTAGTGCTTATTTTCAAATTAATAATTATTTGAAATATTTAAATCTAATTTTTTTTTTTTGAAATTTATAAAAATAATAAAAGTAGTAATATTAAACCATTGAAATTGAATCACATGGATCAGTGTACGATAATTTTCGACAGTATCCGCCAATATTATTCATTCCTTCAATACAACTACAAATATTTGTTATAGACGAGCATTGTGATCCATCTAAACATTGGGCTGAATGATTGCATTGTTGGCCAGGAATTATCCGTGATAAACATATTCCATTAATTAATATTTCATTTCTTGAACAATTCGATTCTTCTGTACATCTATCAATTTTATCAAATTATCATTTATTTGATAATAAGATAAAAATTAAACAGCGAAAAAAAAACTTGTAAAATTGTAAAATAAATTTATAAAATTAAAATTGTAGCAATGTGTAAACAAAAATTGTATTATACAAATTTTCTTAAATTCTACTAATTAATTGTAATAAGTTTGTTAAAAAAAAAGTTCTTTCGATAAATTAATTAGGCTTTGAGGAAAAAAAGAAAAAGAAGATGAAACTTTATTTGCAATGATAAACAATAAATTTTATTTTTTTTATTTATTTTTTTAGCATTATAATGTATTATAATATTAATTTTAAAAAGTCATTTTTTTTTCGAACTAATTATATATAATTCCTATTGCTACCGAAAAAAAAAGAAAAAGAAAATGAAACTTCATTTGCAAAAAAAAAAAACGAATTCTTAAATTAATTTTTAAATCTATTACTAATATTAGCTATTATTATTATTGTTATTATTATTGTCATTACTATTATTATTATTACTATTGTTATTACTTTATTATTGTTACTATTACTATCATTTATATTATAATATTATCACAAAATTATTGCGCAATCAATTACTAAAAAATCAAGTCTTTCAATTATACCTATGTGATGCCATGTTTTTTTATCTAACCTTGAAGTAATGCAATACTTTTAGCTGCTTTCAAAAATATTCAAATACATTCTAATTTTAAAATTTAATAAAAGCAAATATGAAACATTTTTTCATTCTGGACAGTTCCTGGTGGACACAAGCAATATTGATTCAAACAATTAGCGCCACCAGAGCATTGCGCATCCATCTGACAAGTTTCCCCAATTGCGACAATATCTAAGCATTCTCCATTAACAGAAATTTGATGAATTTCGCATTGACGAATAGGTTGTGGACTTCTTTTTTGACATATTCCATTCACATTAACTGTTTCTGTAGCAAAATTCAATTTAGAGATAAAAATTAAACCTTAAAATTTCTTTTTTACAAAATTCCAATCAAATTTCAAATTTCTAACATAAATTAATTATTTATTTGAAATGAAAAAATTTGATTGCTAGATTAATATTATTTTATAGATGTGATAAAAATACATTCAAAAATGTAAATTCTTTTTACAGTATATTTACGACTGTTCCGGTTATAATTCGATTATAATATATTACGGTTGTTTCGGTCATTCCTTAAAATATATAACTGTATAAGTTGAATCTGATTAGATCTGTATTTTTTTTTTCGGAATTTCTTGATGAACATATCTGATAAATAGGTCAACAATGATATATTCTCCTCGATAATATGCAACAGCATCTTACTAGCTTATCATCATTTTCTTATCAAGTCGATTTATCTATCTCATAGATAATTCGATGAAAGTTCTTCAAAGCTAGCTTATATTTTATGTTTTTCTTGATATTGTATTGAAAAATTCAAATATTTGACATATTGGCATAGTGGAAAACTAGTTCTTATCAGTGTTCTTATCACTTCCATATTATTATAAGATAAATCGATAAATCAGATTATATAAGAAACATTTACTGATAATAAATTCGATGGCCCATAAAAATGAATTGAAGTGTTAGGACTTAAACATAAATACTAGATGATTTGATTTAGGATTTGCTTCATGTTTTAGGATCATTTTTAAATTTATCACACTTATAAGCCAGATTATAAGCTAAATTAAATGATATGTGATAATGATGGACCGTGAAGACAGGTGCAAGAATTATTTATGCAAAATGATTCGCCATAGCATTGCTCATTGATAAGGCATTTCTCACCGATTGCTGATAGATAATAGCATTGTCCATTGTGATAAACCTTAATTTCAATTTTTGATAAACAAAAAATTTTTACCTTGAATTCTACCTTTAATAATATTAGTAGCAGTAGCAGTAGTAGTAGTAACGGTGGAAAAATTAGAATAAGATTAGGAAATCAAACCATAATTTTAATATGCTAAATAAATAAAAAGACTTTATGATATTTATTGATTTTTAAATCAAGCTCAGAAATTTATTAATTCTCTTCCCCATATTAAATTAGTATTTGCCACAATATATGTCTATTTCTATAAAAAGTTAGTTAGAAAAAGAATTGAGAAAATTGATGATAATAATATTAAGATTGTGCTTACATTGAAATGTTAGCATGTTAAATTCATTTTTCAGCAATACAATGATGAATATTTGACTGTTAATTTAAGTACAAAAATTTTTATAAAAATTTTTAAATTATTCCAAATTATTTGGATATGATCTTAGATTGATCTAAAAATATAAAATTACATGTGATCAGAGCAAAGTGTAAAATATTGCGATAATAATGTTTAAATGCACTGTAAGCAATGCTATGATAATAAATTCATTCAAATGTATGCTATTCTCGATTGATTGCTTAATATGAGCAACTATTACCTCATTTTAACAATTGTTAATCTTATTTTAATGATAAATTATTTTCCACCTTACTTTTTTTTTGGATAGTTTATTTTAAAAAATGTCATTTTTGTCTTAAAATTTACAAATGTGAAAGCACCTCTTGCCCGTTTTGACAATAAAAGTCTATAACACATCTATTATTCATGAGAACTTGCCCATTAAAGCAAAGGCATTTTCCCCAAATACAATACTGTCCAGCTGAACATTGCCTTTCGTTTTTACATAAACTGCCAATACCTAAAAAATTTATACAACGAATGCAAAAAAGACGATAAAAATTATTTCATCTTACAAAAATCAAATAAATATTCATTTTTTTTCCCACCAAACATATTTTCATCTGTTCTTTTGCCTGGAAAAAATTTCTAAATTGATTGCAAAAAAATGGAATTACTCCATATAATACTATTTCTAGAACAATTTCAAATATGCACAATAATTCTTTTCCTGCATACTATTTCATGTGTCAATAATGATTAAATTTATTAATTAAAATTACCTCCATATCCCAATCATTTCCAAATTTAATCCATTCATCGATGAAATTTTGATTTTGATTACTACATCAATTTTCCATCCAAATTAAATGAATGGAATAAAACGTTTTATAATTTCATTTTCCACAAATAAAATTTCTCATCTCTAGTGAGAAATGAAAATACTAACCATTGCATTCTTGAATGTATAACAGAGCCACGAAAAGAACAGTGTAACGCATGACTACAATAAATCGAAATATGATTTTTTTAAAATCATATTCATTTGTTTTATTAGCTTTTACTACAAATTCAATGGATATTATATGGTAAATCCCGTTGATTCATCATTAACTGTCAATAGAAATACTGCGTTACAATTGAATCATCATAATAACTAATACATCCTTGTAAAAAATATTTGCACAGGCTCCGTCCGATTGTCTATTGCAATGAAAATAATACACTGCTAATAATGACGACCTACAATGTCAAATATCATCTATTTTAATGATTCTTATTTTTGAATGCTTTTTTCCTATATCTTTCTGTTAAGGCCCATTCTATCTGTTAACTGTATTTGACAACAAAACGACCAACCTTTTAACCAATATTGGGTTTTATTGCGAATAGAATAAATTATGGTCAATAAACTTTATCAACTGTAGTAACAACCAATTTATAGGATTACACTGAATTACACATAAACTGTAAAAATTTGAATTTTGACATTTCACAAACGACGACCACGACGACCACCCTTACGTCTGGTACAATCCGTTGGGATAGGTGTTACATCTTCAATCCGTCCAATTTTGATACCAGAACGAGCCAATGCACGAAGTGCGGATTGCGCTCCCGGTCCTGGTGTTTTTGTTTTTGTTCCACCTGTTGCACGCAACTTGATATGTAAAGCGTTAATTGATAGCTAAAAAGGTTCATATACGTTAAGTTAAAAACAGCAACAATAAATACTAACAGCCCTCAGAAAATTACATCAGCACAGACTTTATAACTCAGAAAGGCAACTGATAATTTAAACATCACTGGGCACTGATCGTTGCAGGAATTATACCTAATACAAAGAAATCTAGTTTTCTCGATTTTACCGTTGAAGAAATCGAATTAGGTATCTAATTATCAAATTGTTATATTTCAAAGCAGTCTATTGCAAATTCCAATCAATACCGCATGAATAAAAATTTTACTACTCCTCTGAAGCTTACTTAATGCGAAATGAGCTTTACCACTCCGAGCTACTTTTCAACGTCATTTAATAGGAATCCAACAAGTATTTAGCAAAAATAAACTTACTGCTTTACAACGCTCAGCAACATCCTGTGCAGCCAGCATAGCAGCATAAGGTGATGCTTCATCACGATCTGCTTTTACTTTCATACCACCAGTTACACGCACAATTGTTTCTCGGCCTAAATCAAATGCCTTGCAGAAGGTGAAAATTCACTGTTTCACATATACATATAATTGATCACCAAGAACTAAGGAAGTGTGAACTATCTGTTATATAAGGTCAGTTGAAGTTCTGAAGTTCTATACATCATGACCCATAAATACCTTCCATAAACTAGTATGTTAGAAAGATGTGACACAACTGTAATTTGATGTTGTAATGAAATAAGCATACAAAAAGCCAATTAGAAATACACCAAATGGTAATTTAGCATTCGTCCCTTCCACAGTTCGCCATTGAGGACTGAACTGAAGTACACATGAATGCGCATCAAACAGACTCTGCTCACCAACTCCACGAAACATGAACAGGAAAATTTTAGTTAATCTAAAGATATTGCTCACAGCTCGCAGTTTTAAAAACACAGTAGGATAAAGTGAACAACGCAAGCGATAACTGCAAACTTAAGTCCTCCAGATAGTTATCCGTATTCAGAACAGCAATATCGACGGTAAAGTGTCTTGAAACCGGTGGATTACTTTTCTCGCCTTTATATATGTGACTTTTGAGCAATTACTAGCAACATTACAATTCACATGCAAAGTAGTCGGAATTCCCTAGAAACTCAAGTGATAGCGCATGTTTTTTTCGTGTAGTAACGAACATGAAGAGAATTAACAACTGACCAGATATATCAGTGACATGAACGAAGGTATCATTGAAGGATGCAAAAATATGTGCCACACCAAATATATTTTCGCCTTCCTTAGCTTGCGGTCCTAATGTAACCACTGGTTGATCCTCCTTAACTTTACCCTTTCGCGGTGGCATCTTGAGTTTCCTATGCTGAAAATAGATTTACTAAAAATCACTAATTGTTCCAGAACAGCAAGAGTACAGTACAATACACCATAAAAATTTATTTGAAAGTCAATGTGGAGCAGTTTAACAAATATCACTACGTCTAGATAATTAACTTTACCAGAGTATTAATATTTTACTTAAGCAAAAAGACATCTTAATATTAATATATTTTCCAGCATGTAAATATGTTTAATGAAATATTTATATCATCTTAAAGCATCCGTATGTCACTATTCAACAATTATATATCATTTAAAATTTACAAATACATTCAAATGTGCATATCTTCCTATACAGGTAAGTGTGTATTATCTTCCTATTCAGAATACAAATATGTGAAATATGCCTGAATTTAATAACAATTTGTTCGTTTTTTTCGCTGTTAATAAATTTAATTAATTACTGAATGTATTTAAAAGTAGGACAAAAATGACAAAGCGAAAAGTCATTTCATTTTTTTTAAATCTTCCTACTGAGTTACGTAAAGTGATATTATCTACACTTAACAATGATGTTACATTCGCTCATATCAAATACACACCGTACACGTACGTACGTGTAACCTCCTACGTAACACACACTCTGTACACTCCTTACCTTTACTAGAATACAAAAGTAAGTCCACACGGTGATAGGTCAGAAAATTCGACTATATGCGACTTACAACAATCTTCGAGCGGTAATATTTTGAGGGACAGGAAAAGTATGTGAGAAATTCTGAATTCAATAACAGTTTGGTTCGTTTTCTTCTCATAATTAATAAATTTAATTAATTACTGAATGTATTTAAAGATAGGACAAAAATAGCAAAGAAAAGTTATTTCCTTTTTTTCAAAATTGCAATTGCTGTAAATGAATAATCGTATAGCGTTTGCTTGAAGTTTGCAGAATGAAAAAATATGGCTCTTCGCCAGGAGGAGTAGAAAGTTATTAGAAAATAGCTATACGATTTTTGGAGAAAATTAGAAAAGTTGATAGAGAGTGTGTGATAGAGGAGAGGTAGGCGCAACGAGGAAAATAGAACGTATTTATTGATTTTTGGCCATTCGTCTCCAAACCCAGCTATGATTGTTGGTGAATATATGTAGGCAAGAAAGCGGATAAATGTTGAGCGGCGGTAGGTTTGATGAAGTGCTGGGATAAGTTTGATGCAATTATTTTCATTTCAGATTTTAATAATTAGAATTATCTTATCAGTCACTATCAGAAGAGTTTGATCGATTAATAATAATCAGATTGTTACGTTATATTAATTATAAATTATCTGGTCATTTCAGTATACATACCTATTGATATTTTATCTATGGATAGTTTCAGGCGTAGTGGAAGTGATCAGTGATGTGCGGGTGAGCAGCTTACCTGCACTGGAGAACGTGCCGTGGTGCTACGGGGCAGGGTTATTGGATAAATATGGGTTTGCCGGCATGTTTCTGTGACTATTTATATGGTCTACGAGACTCGCTGAAAAGTCTTTTCGTAAGTTTTTACGACGGATTTTTGTGGTATAATGTATTGATTTTGAGTAACTTTCGGGATCAGAGGAAGAGTTCAGCAGTAGATATGTTCGTGTCACATTCGTCGTGTAGTGACAATAAAGGTACCCCGGTGTACAGGGAAAAGATAGTGTGTAAAGTGGACTTGTTCTGTTCCCTTAGTATACTGACTCATGGAAGTTTAGAAAAATTATTTAGTAGCAGTGTAATTAATGGTATGTGGATGTAGCTTAGTATACAAGTTTTTTATATTATTCATGGAGATTTATTTTAGGCACAACATTAGATCACTGCATTTGCTTTTCCAACATGCGCCGTGCAGCGCAGTATGTTGCACTGTGAGTACTGAAAAGCGAAATTAATTATGTCTGTGGAAGTGTGCACGTCGATGCATTTGAATGTATAGATGTTATTAAGCTGCAGATTACACATAATGCTTTATTTTGTTAGGTCTTAGTGTGCTTGATATATTAAAGAAAAAAGAAAAAGTGGGAAGAAAATGAGTTTTATATTTCTGTTTTGTTATTCGAACATTTGGGGATGAATCGGTCAGGTAGCTTTACAGTTAACCTTTTGTCACCATTCTTTATCTGGTTGAATGAGAAACTTTAGTTCCGTTAAATAATGATTTCAGGTAATCCATAAATTGGATCAGATCTCAGATGGAGAACGGAAGAAAATGGAGGATAAGCAAAGAGAGCTGTTGCGTCCAAAAATGACTACCGTGCTCCAACAGAGACGACTTGCTAATTCAGCAAAAGAAAAACGTAATGTTGAAATGGTTGTAAAACCAAAAGCAATTACTGGGTAATTGTATAACGAATACATTCCTTGATTAACAGCGAGTTTTAGTATCTCGATAAAAGAGATAAAGGAAAAAGAGAATTTTGTGAATAAGAATAAGGTCTTATCGATTTTCAGACTTATGTATTCGCTTATTCTGAACATGATACTTATCTCTGTATTATATGTAACAATGCCAAACCAGACATCTACATTTCTTCGATTGCTTCATGGGTTACTTTGTTTGTCTGCTTTGATTATTTCACGAGTATGCAACAGCATATGGTCTTCTGATATTGCAAACGCTTCACTAAAGTACACGGGTGTTCACACTCCAAGTCTCTCCCTGAGGTATGATTAGTTATTCTTTTGTTTTTGAAGATTTTGCACACTCGTTATGGGCTATTCTACGCAAGTCAGTTTGGCTTACTATTAGGTTTTGCAACTGCTAATTTTAGATTATTTAGTAAATGGAAATAGATTGAATGTTGTTTTGAACTGAAATATGGAAATTGCAAAATTACATTTCGTAAAATTTCAGTCGAACGACCGGTGATTTTTGTTCTTCGATACTTCTCGATTCTATTTTTTTCTTGCAATCACTATTCGTCAGCAATATTCCAGTACCCCTTGTCTCTTCAGTGTTTACTTTTATTCACATGACCTTGCTTAATTCCTTATTCAGGTTCGTCTTTTTTGTATTTGAAAAACAATGAATGTCTTTGCTTTAGTAACGGATACATGCTTCATTTCCGATGTCAGTTTAAGTATTCAGTATGAGTGTATGATAATGACGACTCAATTTTTTCTCATTTGCCAGTATCATTTTTTGCATCATCTCCAGCATATGATTTGATCGAGGGCATAAAGAATCTCCTTTTTATCATTTTATTTCGAAATGTTCTTAAGTTGGGCAAAGTTATTCTCTGCAGTATTGATGAATATAATGTTTGTAATTGGTCGAGATGATAACTGAATCGTTTCAGGAAAGTAATCCTGATCTGAAAATTTGTTTCAAGTACGGATGTATCCGATTTAACATTTTTCTTTTAGTTTTGAATACTTATGGATGTCACTTGGAATTGGATTACGAGCACGCATTAATCTTATTGAACGTAACTGGCCATACTTCTTGGGCTATGGCACTGTGCTTACTCTTCTTACTAGCCTTACGGATAATATGGTGTTGAATGCGTTTCTGTTTGGTGCTCTATTTCCATTTTGCATCATAAGCAGCTTTTTGGTTAGTAATTGGATTGAAAATTCTCTTCTGCGTAGATCCACTTTTAAGGTGGAAAAAGCTATGGGTTTTTCTCCTTTTGTGGTATTTGGTAAGATCTGAAGTTTGAATTTTAGCCTTCTGGGAAAAACGCTGTATACGTTATTGTTTATGAAAGTTATTTCAGATAGAAGCAGGCAGCTATAAACAAAGATCGCATCCTTATGTCCATATATTTGGTCCCTCAATAGCGACTACGAACTACATAACATCCGCCCTTTCTAATTTACTAAAATCAATTGGATGTAAGACCACACAAACAAGTATGGTAAAGAAGAGTAGAATGTCGCTTCGTGATGATCATTCGCGTTCACCGATGCGAAATATGGATCCTAGAGCTGGACAAAGTGGAGCCAGAAGTTCTGCTGAGTGAAATTAACTTTTCCTTTTTCTTTAATTAATCAGTTGGCCATCTACTATTGCAATATACTGCTGGAATTTTGTTTTGTATTCTTGGGTATTTTTAATTTATGGGAATTTTGTCTTCAAATTTTAGGTGTTTGTAGTCGTGAAATTCTACTTATTAGAGTTGGTTTTATTGTCCTGTATATAGAGTCTTTTTGCTATTTGTTATCAGGGTCTTGAAATGTAAATATTTGTGAGTTCAAATTTAGGTTTTAATTCCACGGATTTGTATTTCAGTAGCACTGAAAAGTTTTGGAAGTAGCATGGTAAACTTACTGTAAAACGTTGAGATTTTGCTGATGAATCTCATATACTGCTTCAGAATATATATGTATTTTGATGTTAATATTCTCTGTTAAACTCACTGATTAAATATTATTTTAATTAAAAGTCTTGTTGTTTGTAATTTTTTCTTGTCTGTAAGCTTGAAACTTATACGACCTGTTCTGTTTATTGAAATTGAAAATATTCTGATTGTCAAATATTTGTAAATATATTTTGTACATCATTTCATGATTGTGCCATGTGTTACATATGTATTTTTCGCTTCCTTCATTTTCAGTTCGCATCTTGCATACTTTAGTATGCGGATGTAAAACGTTTTTCAGATGTTTTTGCTTTTACACAGCAAGCTATTTTCAGCAGCAAATAAAACTTATTTATTTTGTGTGTTTTTAGTATGTGACTGGTTGCACTGCGCAAAAAATCTACAATATTTATGTTTTGTTGTGGATGTAATGAACGTACTTGTAGCTGATGTTAGCTCGAATTATTTTCTTAAATCTCTTTTTTTTTCTCTTTTTAGGAAAAAAAATGGTCGCAGTTGAAGCAGTTGCTGTGGGTCTTAATGCTGGTTACAAGGTTCCTTTGTTTATTACTTTTTTTAATTCGAATTTCACATTCATTATTTAGCATGGTGGAAGTTCTCTCTAGCTTTGTAAGTTTTGCTTAACTTTTGTAGGTAACGAAAAATCAAAGGAAGGTGCGTCAAAGTAGACGTAAAGGACGTGTAACCAAAAGGAGTAAAATTGTTCGTGAACTGATTCGTGAAGTGGCTGGGTTTGCTCCTTATGAAAGACGAACCATGGAACTGCTGAGAATCAGGTAGTTTTTGATAATTTTATGTGTGGAATATACAATGTCTGTAAATGAATTGTTGAAGATTTACTTAATTTACTTCTTTACATTTCAGCAAAGACAAAAAGGCACTAAAGTTTTTGAAGAGGCGTATTGGTTCGCATGTTCGTGCGAAGAGAAAGCGTGACGAGATTCAGGCAATCCTTACGAATCTTCGTAAACATCACAAGTGATTATAAAGCGTCTACTGGAATGTTTGTATTTGAATCTGTTTTATTGAAATAAAACTTTGTTGTCATCTTGGCATTGCATATTTCTGAAGCTTTTTTTGCAGTTTCTTCAATTACTTAGCCAATAGAAAATATAAGTAGGAGATCGTAGAATTGAAGTCTGGATGCATAGGCCTGATGGTGTGTGGATTTTATGACAATTTCTGGTCTCCAGTTTTTTTTTTTACGTAGTGGGAAGTGTTTTATATGTTGGTAAAGAAGTGTGTGTATATATGGACATAAAATAACATCAGATTGGAGAGCAAGCTGAACTCATCGTGTTGGTCGGGAAGTAGTAAATTGGTGAAAAGTAAACTTGTACGAGTGTGTGAATAATGTTCTTTATTGAAGAAGTGAGGAAGATCAGTTTAAAGGCATTTATAATTGTCCTTAAAAGTTTGACGGTCGAAGTTTGTGTTTGCACCTTTGTGATATATTTCCATTCGAACGATTATGACTCGATGACAAATATAAAAGCATTGTCATTATTAACCATATTTTATAGGAGATGTCGTTAAGAGGTATTTTTAGCAAAAATTTTGCACGGTCTGCGATGATATGCTCGCGAGGGGTGAATTTGTTAAGGATATCACAAATGACAACGATATTGCCATGTAGTGCATCCAGAAATTTTATGACTTCAGCGGTATATCGTGCAACAAGAATTGTGCAAGATATGGGACCGTTTACACCACCGAGAAAGCTTACTTTCGAAGAAGTCTGTCCTATTATACGGGGTTACATATGAATAGGAGCAAAAGTAATAGCAATTATATTTCACCCTCCTCTGTGTATGACTGATTAGCTGGTAAATTTTCAGGTTGAACAACGAGTGATGAAAGCAATTCGAGCATGGGATCGATTTCCAGAAGAAAAAAAAGAAACGTTGACATTAGATAGTGATTTTGTTAAGGATATGGGTTTTGATTCTTTGGATCACGTTGAAATTGTAATGTCACTGGAGGATGAGTTCGGTTTTGAGATCTCAGAACTGGAAAGTGAGAAATTAAAAACACCTCGTGATGTTTTTAAATATATCTGTGAGCGTGAAGATGTTTTTGAATGAGATACAAACTCCCGTCTTCAAAAAAATTTAGGATTTACATAGAGGGATGTATAGTCAGTTCACCTATTGATTACTTCGTATGTAATTCATTAAAATGAAATTTCAACTTATGTGAATTAGCAGTACTTTTGAGTGGAATGCAAGGGCAATCAAGGATAACGAAGGGATGAGATTAGAGAAATCTTTTGAAAAATGAAAGTACTTGGCTCCAACTTTCATTTGGAGCACTTCTTTAAAACCAAACAGAGATGAGGACTGCTTTTTTCTTCTGTGTGTACAATGTTAATGTAAGTACAGCTGAGAGTTACTGATTTATCCCATTTGCTTATTTCATGTCTTAACAAATCTTTTGTTTTTTCTTTTAGAAAAGAAAAATTTGTCAATAAAAAATGAAAATGGAAAAAACGTAACAATAACCAACAGAGACTAACGATAATCAGATCATTAATCTCTTCATGAAATGGATGCCAAAACGTGCGGGATTTGCTGATAGAAAGCCTAAAAGATTGTAAGTAATTTAAAAACAAAATCCTACGGTGAATGCTACAGACTTTCATTTGCTCGAAGACATAGAAGTTTAAAATTTGAGTAAATCTGTTCGTTTTTCACGGAGAACGTTTTTTCCTAAAAAAGTTTTTTTTTTTCTTTTTTTTGGGAACTAACCGAGTACAGCATAGTAGCCTGATGAATGCTGGATGTACTCGTCAATTCACGTATCGAATGCATTGCTAGCTGTGGACAACCAACATCCACCGTTTGGATAGCTAGGCGGGTAGAAAGTATGGGTCCAACCGTTGAACCACATGGCATGTCGTTTCTAACCACTACTTTCTGCAATATATCATATATGTATAACGTTTAATACATTTTTTGCAAATTTAAAATGAAAGTTAAAATTAGCCGGTATTGCATGAAACAGTCTAGAAGGCAAAATTATGAAATGAATATTCTCGTTTAAATGATGAAGATCATTGTAACTAGTTTTTTTTTTCGATAATTCACATCAATCCGCTTGTTAACATATTTTGCAGTTCTGATAAGAAACAGAAGAATTCATCAAAGTTACAAACAAAACAAAGGTTATACCTGTAACGGTACACCTGCCAGACTTGCAATTTGTTTCAAAACACTATGTGTAGTAGCCGTTGTAGCGTAACGCTGATTAGCATTTATTTTGACTACGACACCCCCGTGAAGATCTGGTCTATGGCATTCCTGCAATATCAATTTGTTAATCATGAATAACTCACTTTCATTATCAATGACATGAGAGTTGAGAAGATTTAGCTGAACTTCACCTCATGTTTTTCCTTATAATTAGGATGCACTGCATGTGCTTGATCTGCACTAATCATAAATGACTTTCCTATAGCTTCCTCGAATGCTGCTCGTGAATCACCTGCTGCTAAACGTCTTAAGACCCACTCAGTAAAGCTACTAGCAGCGCCTTGTGCTGAGTCACTTCCACACTGAAATTCAAGAAGCTATTAGATGAGTTGGATCAAAATAATGTGAAAATCTCACCGACCACTTACTTCTTCATTATCATAACAAGCAGCCAATCTAATATTTTCTTCATCAGCAAGTGCATTCTCTGTAGCAACACTGTTCAGAAGTCCTGCGATACACGTGTATGCACCAACTAAATTGTCCAATCTTTGACCACTAATAAATTCTTCATGGACTCCTCCAATTGTCTAAATGATTGTGATGACAAATCGTCAAACAACTTTGACAACAGCAAACAAAAAATTAACGAATGTTCAAATCTTACCGCCTTCTGATGGTCATAAAGATATAAGTCAAGATCCAATATGTTATCAGGTTCACAACCAGCTGCATTAGCTATTATATTCAGAAATACCATGTGATGATCGTTTATCACACTGCTGGAATTAACGCCAACATCATCTGAACATTCCTTCGCATTCTGAAATACTTCCAGACCAATCAATCAATCGAATACTCAATATTTTTTTTTTTGAAATCACACGACAATATTATTGCTTCATTTTATCTTCAAAAAAAAAAGAAATGATCACGTATCATCCTGAAGTTATAAGCCTCTAAACCTGTGACAGTACCTTCTCAAATTTCGAGGACTGTGAAAATGAGGCACAAAAAATTTCCGCAGCCTAACTTTTTTACTGATCACATTACGGAAACACCATCTAAATTTCCTTGGACAAAATGCTAAATATTTAATTCTGCATAAAAAACATAAAATGAAAGACACTCATTCACTTTATTTAGATTTTCAGTTGCAAGAGTAGCGATTATAGGTCGCAAGTTTGTCTCATTATTGAATTCAAATTTGTTGCGAGAGTCGCAAGTGAAATGAATTGCTAAATTTGGTATGAAAAGTATGGGAGCATCAACATTCACCAATTTTTGCACAATCGCGTTATCCTGCAAATTTTTATATGAATGGTATGCATAAAAATTTGTACAGTCATGTTTAAATATGATGCTGAAGATCGTTAATTCCTTTACAGAATAACATTGCTGTTCCCATAATTAAAATATAATTTTCAGTGGTCATTATTATTAAAACTTATTACTCATAAAAGTGTTTGCAATATCAAAAAAACCAGAAAAAAAAACCTGCTTTTTTATATATTACTTGTCCTGCAATGCTGAGGTCACGATCAAACCAAGTTCGCCATATTCCTCCACCGTATGTTGATACGCCAACCTTAAAAAATGGAGTAGTCGGCACAACAATTTATTTAAACGTTTTGTATTCATCTCGATTATTATCACTTAGAAAGATAAAGATTCGTAAGAAGAAGAAATAGTCACTAACTTGTAAGTATTTATCACTGCATAATTTTGAAATTGGCTTTACTCTCAGTGATGGACTGTCGGTATGTGCAACAATCATAGAATATCCATTACCTGGTCGATATTTTCCACCAACAGCGAAAGCTAAAATTGTCGATTTGTTCCTGAAGATTAGATTATTATATCCTTATAACGATTTGCATTCGATACGAATTCATTTTTAGATTACAGCAATCCATACTATGCATAGATAACTAATGGAACATACTTTGTGATGAAATATTTTTTTGATGGTTCTATGGTCCAGTGCTCGAATTCCTTCAGTTCTTGAAATCCAGCATCCTTTAATCGATTAGCGCTTTCCTCGACAGCTATAAAATCCATATTGATTGAATAATTTGACATTCTTAATTTGGAGAAAAAAATTGAAGTTAACTTTTATATTTGTGATATGCCAATGAGGATATTACTATAATAAATACCCATCGGAAGCATTAAATAAAATATATATACCATGAAACGGTGTCACAGCTTTGTTAAGGAAAACCACAAAGTCTTTGGCCGCTTTTCTGACTTCATTGCTTGCCTGCCATGAATTCATCACCTGTAGAGCGATAACTTTAGCAGAATTTAACATTGGGAAATGTCGACAATGGGCTAAAGTTAGCAGACCAATCAGAAGACTAATAACATTTGACTGTGTATAAAATAGCAAGAAATTTCAAATTCAGTTAACAATTTGAAACAGTGGGTGTGGACGGAAAGTGTAAGTTGTAAGCTATCTATTCAACCTAAATAAAAAACTTTCAATATTTAGTTAATATAGTTTACAACTTGCAAAGAAATTCCCTTCAGCAGTTTTCGTTCCAAACAGATTCTCTTGAGAGATCTCCTTATGACTTTTTCATAGACTACTTCAATCATTTCAAACATTAATTAATGCTTCTTTATTATGAAAAAATAAAAACATGTATGATATGAAAAAATAGGCATAATATTGAAAGGTAATGAAGCAAAAATATGCGTGATAATGAAACAAATCTTCATATTTGGAATTTGTATAGAATTAGAAGATGTTTGTAATTATAAAATATAAATAATATATGTCTGTGAACATACATGTTTGTGAAATATGAATATATGAACATAAAATATGAACATTTACAAACATATATATGCGTTCAAATGTATACATAGTTAAAATATACAACATACCTAATTTGAAATGTATTGAAACTTGCGTAATGTTTGCATAATACACGTGCATACGTAATCAACTTATGACGTTTAAGTGTATGTATCATTTCATCACGCATAACATCATATATTAAATGTGTACAAAACATAAATTTTTGCATTATATTAGCATATCTCATATTATATCAGTAAGTCAGAAGTTAAAATTTCCATTATATCCGAAATACATTTCAAAACATTCATCAAATTAGCATATGTAATTGTAATATGCATAATATTTAGTGCAATATTAATACATAACATTTGCGCCTATATAATATTAAAAGAGGTTATTGATGCTATGGAAACAGTATGAGCTTATTCATATCCAAAATTTTTGCGTATTTTTTGCAAAATTTTAATTTGTAACAATAAGAATAAGCGACAGTGAAATCATTCAATTATCTATTTTATGAAATCTATTATCATTTGATCTTTCATGTTTCGTTATCATTCAATTTATCATTTTCTCCTCTAATATTCTCATATTTCTTTCAATTTTAATCACTATCATTATTACATTGTAATGAAACTAATTAGCCAGGCTCTATTAATATTTTTTGCAAACAAAAAAAAAGTTTAATCACTACCATTGTCACAACTATGCATCATTATGCTATCTCATTTCTTGAACATATAAACAAGGTGGTTTGTAAACACCGCGGAACAGCAAGGAGTGCACTCTAGGAATTCTAATTAAAAGAATTAAACAAACATCTTTCTCTCTCTCCCTTTCTCTCATTTCTTTCTCTCTCCCTCATACAGTGACATCTTGTTGCTCTTTCGATAGCATTACTTGTGCATTCTTTGCATCTCTTCTTCTCTCTGCAAATACGCAATATTTTCACAGCCTATCTCGTAATCTAAAACGTTACGTTTTTACTTGGATGGCGGGAAATTTTTCTTGTACAATTTATTGGTATGCTTCTTGTAGTACGTGAAAGGTAAAGGAGGGGTGAGACGTAGTGTGTGTCACGTTTACACGTTTTTGCTAACGTGATTTGCATCATTTTTAGAAGAGAATGTCAACGGTGGAAGCAGAATCTGAGTGTTTTCGGGATGTTAGTAATATGTTGCCGAAATGGTTTAAACACACCAGAACTGTGAAATGTGGCCGGGTAAATATTCTATGTTATGTTGCTACATTTATTATTATTGTAGATTTAATTATGATTAAGAGATATTTAAACTATTCGTGACTAAATCATCAATCAAGTCTGTAGCGTTGATCATTAATTTATATGGCAGAATTTGAAATATGTTACTGTTGAGTGCAAAAATATTAATATCACTTTTCACTTTCAGAAAATAATCTGCATTGATCAACTATACGGCTGGAGAGGAAGTGATACGGGATATTATGGTTCGGAGGAATTGGAGAATGTACCAGATTTTCTGGATGAAGTAAAAATTCCATCTGTACAGATTGAAATAAAAAATGAGCAGTTGGAAGCTCTTCGAAAAGAAGCAGAGGAACGATTAAAGGAAGTAATATTTTTCGAAGTTTTATTTTTACTGACAGTGTTTGATTTTTTTAACTGTTACCTTATCTTTGATGTTAATTGTAATTATGCAGTGAGTGCCTTGAGAATAAAACATAAAACATTATGAAATATCTGGAGGTCGCTTTATTTAGAATTATGTAGGATGAAGGGATTATAATATGTGACTTTATCTAATTAAGGAAAGAAAAACGCACCCTAATTTTAACATCTTAACGGATCGTGCGCCAACTCCAGATTTCAGTATCACTTATATCGAAACGTCGTACACCACAGATGGTGAATCAGGTTTGTATTTTTTTTATTCTTGTACAAAATTACTTCCATCTCAACCTTAAGTTTACAGTGAACGTATTTCAGTAAATAAAACTCAGAAGGAAAACGTTATTACTGCTACTGAAGCAGAAAAAACTGCCATTGAAAAAACTGCCGTTGATGATTCTGCAAGCGGCCAAAGCAACGGTAGCGATTTTGGTGAACCAATGGAAGTCGACAACTGTAATGGGTTTTGCATTTTCTTATCGTTTTCACGATGAAACACTGATGACTAAAAATATTGTGCTTTCAGCTTCTTACTTTCGTCAATTTACACATCATCAAAATGAAAACGTGTATGAGGCTGTTGACCCAATTTTGGTTAGTTTTGGTCAATCATTTTCCTTATTTCTCAAATCTTGAAAGTACTTTGGATTTGTTTCCGTATGGAATTTTGGTAATTTTAGGACAACGATAAAAACCTGACATACATCGTGGGAAAGAATGATGATGTAAACTTACTTTTGCCTGCTAGTGAAGACCGTGTGAGTAGCAGCGAAGAATGTAAACCCATATTACAGCTTAAATTAGACGGAACAATCATTGTTGAGAAATTACATGAAGCTGAGGTTTTTTTTTTTAATAATTAAAAATATGTACTTAAAAATGTTTTTTTTAGCAAATTCCTTAGGGCAACATTAATTATTTTCAGGGTGATGTGACGAATCAAGCTCAAAATGGAGAGAAGGATCAGCACGAAGTTTCCTTATTCAGTTGTAATCATACTGATGAAGTAAGCTATGGGTTTTTTTTTTTGTAATTCTTTCGCCATTTAAATATGGGCGTTTTCATCATTAAAATTCCTCGCCTCTGTCTGAGAAAATTCATTGAAAGAACTGCTAAATATCACTGTTGGAGTAGTTCTAATACTGGTTATTCGAATGATACACCAGATGCAAGAACTTTGATTTAGATGAATGGCCATGTTAAAACTATATCTCCCAGTGTTATTCTTTCAAACTTTTTTAAGTAACTTCCTCAAAATGAAGTAGGAGATTACAATGCTTAAAAGGGAAACTGACCGTACTCACAGTGATCTTTTATTAATTAACAACTTTACCATTTGCTTATTCATAAAGATGTTTATACAAAGAAATACTTTCTGTAGACTCCGAAAAACACATCTCCGCAGCGGGAAATGTTGAATGAAGTCATGGAAGTGGCTGAATATCAAGTGTTGCAACCTACTAATTCGATCACTATGCATCATGCTAGTTTTCAAAACTTTAATATTAATGTTATGATTTCTTTTAAAAATTTTAAATAATTTATTGTATTACTTGTCGGAACAACAGCCCGTTTTTTATTTTTACGGTAGAGCTGTTGAGATTGGCTTCTTTATTAAAAGATTTATTAAGTTCATTATTAATATTTTATTAAAAGGTATGGTTCAGGATAAATCATTCATTGAACATTATTAATTCTATGGCATTCAACAGCTTTATTGTCATGTTTACTTTTAAGTTGAAGCAACTCTCTTTAGGACGATGGAATATCACCACAATCTGCAAACCAAAAAGTTTTTGCATGTCCTGCCCCTCTACAAGCAACCTTTGATTTATCTCGTATTGATAAAATCGATTTGTCAACTGGTGGAAAAAGTGAAGTACGTGGACTTAGCTTTTCCATGTGTGCTTTATGGCCTAGTAAAATTTTCTTTCCATCTTCTGTTCATTTGAATATTTTTGTTATTGTAATTTTTGACTTTAATTTTTGTAGATATCACAGATTTCTCCGGTCAATCCACGAGTTTGCCAAACTTCTCGTCCTGATCTATTGAAGAAGATTGGCAGTAGTATTACAAATCTAAATAGTTCACGTCCAAATGACCGAACTGCTGTATCTTTCAAAACACCTAAGCAACATGTGAGGACAGTAGTGGAACGCACAGCTGTCAGGAAACAACCTATAATTGCTACACCCTTGTTCAAGAAAGTAAATCTTATGCTCTTTAAAAGTTCAGTATTTTTTTTTTCTTTTTTAAGGTTTTTACCATCTGTTTTAGAAATCTGTCGCATCTACAGCTTTACGTGGCACTAGTACTCCAGTTGAAGGATCTGCTTGTTATGTTTGTCCACGTTATAATGCCCATCACGCTGCTTTCGCTAGGTAAATGTCATTGCTTTTTTATGTAGATTAAACCTAATTCTCAAATGCAATATTTATTTCTGGAAGAGAATATATTTGAATGATCAAGGTTTATGTAGAATTTATCATTTATTAAAATATTACTGTCTCATCTACACGAATTTTTTCTTTTCTTTTTAATGCTGATTTATAGATTACTTCTAGCTACAGAAACCTAAAAAACCTATGTTTTAGCCACGCTACGCAGACAGGATCTGGTACACCGGTATCATTGCACAGCCGGATTATGCCTGAGAATGCGGTATTTTCTTTTCGCTCGTCATCTTAATACTAGTTTTTGATTAAACCGAGGAATTATTTCTTTTCTTAGCTTTTTGGTAAATTCCATAACTAATCAAATTTACTGTGTCAGTTGACACCAATACGTCGCCCATTGGCAAACTCTTCACGTTTTTTCTGTCCGCCAATTGCTGTGAAAGCTTCTACACCTCGGACACCTCTACCAACCAGTGCATTAACAGCAATTTCACAATATGGCACTCCGTCTCCTTTGTCGACAGTATGGTTTTTATTAAATTTGTTTAATACTGGGGTAAAGTATTTGAGAAGTCTCTTGAACTTGAGTGCATGAATTTTTAGAGAATAAAGTAAAATATTTTTTTTTTTTTTGTACTAAATGAAGTGTTGACTTGTTGAAGCATGTTTTTGTAGCGAAACGCTTTGGTTGATTATGAGTTGACGCCCCAGTCACATGTGCTTAGCGGAATACGTACACCACGGCAAGTATGAAATTTTCTATTTCATATTTTTTTGATTCCTTGATACTGACTTCATCAGCTTCATTTTGGACCACAAGTATGTTTTATGTCAGTCTTTAAAATTTTTGAGAAATGCAATGGAGCTAAATGTGAAAATCAGCGCACAAGTTTCGTAAGTTCGGTCACACAGATACCGATGTCACGTTTTGCTTTCGAGCATTTGAAAAGTGGTGGAACGCCTCGTCCAATTTCCAACACAGAAAAGAAATGGAAGGAAATTGCAGGAGACAGTTCATTATCGTCAGTTCCAAAAACACCTGTTGCTAAAGCTGGTACTTTTTTTCTTTTTTTTTGTTTTGGATTTTTTTAAGAATTTAATTGATTTTTCATTTCTAGATATAAGCCAGATGCTTGTCGATAATGTTATGAGAAGTGGCCCTGCATACAGACGTCGACCTCATCCTTCGAAATTATTGTTGCCAATCGGGAAACTTCAATTTGAAAAAAGTGCTGAGGTAACTTCAAATCTTGCTTGTATTCTTTATATCTATTCGATGATAGTTCTATATTGAATTCTTAAAACTATAGGGTATTAATACTCATTCTTTTCTGCATTTTTTTTTTAATTTTTTAACTTTGCATAAAAACTTTTTTCTTTCAGAATTCTGATTTTTCCTCGAAATATACGAGTCCAATAACAAAAGTTGCTGAAGATTCTCCACTCAATGCTCAAGGTTTTATTTTTGTTTGTCGAAATCAAAAATAAGTTTGATGTTCAGAAAATTGTTGTTGTCTTCCTTCCAAAGGTATCCGTGAAAACATTCTAGAAGAAATGAATAGTACCCGGCTTGTTGTTATTGATAGTTTCGATGGTGATGCAGTGGAAAAATTAGCTGAAGATACAGCCAGTTTGAGCATAGTAAATGAACAAAACATATCGGAGGAACCAAAAGTTATTTTTGATACTACTATCAATGAATACCGAAAACAAAAAAAGACACCTGTATTTGACACTGGAAATTACTTCGGTCGACGAAGGATTCTGTCAAGTATGTGTTTTATCATACTTCAGTTAAATCAATTGTGTCTTTTATATAGTTTAACGATTATAGCAGAGGAGGGTGAATGTATTGTGACTTTAAAGTTTCAGAAAAATTCTTGAGAATTTATAGTTACGGAAAATTTGAATTTATTGGTGACTTTTTTGTATTGCCCTACTAAAACTGTTTTATTTGATCAAGTCACTTATTTCAAAACATAATCATTTTCGTGACACGCAATGGAAAATTTTTTAAGTGTTTATTAGGTGCTGACGCAGATCCTCACCATTCATTGTTACAGTGCTTAACGATTCAAACGTATCGGTGAATACACCAGGAAAGAAGGAGGATTCAGTTGTCAAAAATGATTATGTTTTGAATCCGTCATTTAGTGGTGATTCACGTCATCCGTCTGATGTTTCGGCCTCTCCTGTGCACATTATAGCGGCTAAGGATGAAAAGAAACATGCTGCTGTCTTATGTGCGCGCAAAATAGGTGACGTTTCCAAATTACAATTTTTAATCATTTTATATCAGAGTTATCATTTTCCATTTTCGAGGTTTATTTTAAAAGTTTGAGTTTCCGTAATACAAGTTTTCTTCCTTTCAGTACATTCCGGAGAAGAGGGACAAGGTTTACGACGTTCGACAAGGAATCGTGTTGCTCCTATTCGTCGGTGGTTAGGCGAGAAGCCTGTATATCGCCGTGACCAGCAAGGGAGTAAGTTCTATTATATTGTTTTGACTATATTTTTCTTGTATGTAATTGGACATGAAGGTAAAATTTTATTTATCATTTCGATTTTGTTAATTTAAGCGTATGAACTAGTTCGAGTGGAGGAAGCAATTGTCAAGGACCCTTTATTTGTCAAATACAACACAGTTGATATGGCTGAAGTTCTAGAGCGACAAAAACGAGAACAAAGTATGCTTGGATTTGTTTTCTTCTCTGTGAATTACTTTTATTCTCGAATATTAGTGTCTTATTTTAGAGCAACATGCCCGTGCTCGTAAACTTCGTAAATTCGATCGTGCACGCCGAGATTATGCTGAGGAAGATGCTAAAACCAGTGAACCAGATGACAATAGCCTTCATAATTGAGAAGTACTTTTATATTAATAGCTCACAATAGTTATTCTGACTGTTAATTGTATCCCATCTGTCATTTACTGATTTTGGTTATAGATAACTTTAGTTAACTGTTATGGAAGTCCTTCATTTTTCGAGTGTTGAACTCTTATTGAGATTTCATTCCTCAGAAAACATATGTTTTTCATGATTTCTACATCAAAGTAATTTTCAGAAAAACATGCATTTTATTTAAGGGTCCTTATTCTTAAACGCAATTTTTTTGCGAAATTATTGATACGTTGGGTTTTACTTGTTGTCAGAAGTATAGAAGGAAGAACTTAAAGCCTATTTTAATAGTATGAAATTATTTTATCGCGTCTTTTGAGTTTTCAAAATTATAATCATTGCGGTCATTTGATACTTTCTTCCATTATTTGCATTTGAGAAGGCATTTGTAGCAATCTAAGAATACGTCTTTATTTGTTTTCCATTTGTAGTAATTTATGAACAGAAATCTAAATTTGCAGGAATGCACAACATAATGTCAAATTTCGAAAAATGAATGTTTTCCGAACAACCTTCCAATTTTTGGGAAGTATCTCAATATGCATTTTTATATAATTCATATAATTTAAGGAGTACCAGCTTTTTTGGTATTCAGTTCTAATTTTTCATTTGCTTCTACTAATCATTAATTGTAAAGTGTTGCAACCAACAAACATGTTTAAAAACAATGAATATGTGAACATAAATGATTTACAATATTATTAAGTTGTTCATTCATTGGATGCATCCCAATCTTATGTTCAAATATGCTATTTTATTTCATAATTTCCATGGACATTATGTTAATTTTGCCGTGTATTCTTCAATTGTTGACACAAATATTCATTATCTGACTTATTATGAAAGATTTTGTCGATTTACAACGAAATTTTCGAACATCAAATAATTTGTACTATGAATGTCATTTTACTTTTGTTAGAAATCTTAGACTGGTTTGTAACAATTAGATCGGAAATGAATGTTATCTCTAAGAACTACATTCAATTACAAAGTGCAATATTAACGGATCAGATAGGTTTACAGTTTGAGACTAATTGAATCCATAATTAGAGATGATGTGTTGACCTTTGTGATGGTAATTGTTTGCTTAAATTTTTAGTAAATGTTAAAAGAAAAATTGCTACTGTGGAAAAACGTTTTGCTAACGAATGAAAGATATTGATCGGTTTTTGGTGAGCGTTTCATTTACACAGAGAATGTAAGCGGTGATTGATGACATCATCTGGACAGTATTTGTACCTTCATTACTATGTTGTATGGAATAGGTAGTATGATGACCTTGACCTTGATTGCAGAATAAATCAAATTTAGCGTCGAGTTTTATAATTTTAAATAAATTTAGCTAGAAAGAAAGATATCGTTAGATAAATAATATTGGGAGAAGAGTTATACTAATTTAGGCTATCTTAACATGTATTGTGAAACTAATATTGGAAAAGAATGGATCATCTATTTGCTTCTTTAGAATACGATTCACTTGCTACTGTTTATTAGGGGTGGGGTTTATGTGAGATACTGATTAATCAAAACCAGTGAATCTGTATCTTTAATGCATTTTTTTTTTTTTTTGAATTCATTTCGTTTCTTAGAGAAAAAAGCTCCCTTTTTGACAGATTTTTTTCAGCATGTATTGACAACCCTTGCTCTTTATCAATTATTTCTGGTATAACTAGTAGTGGTGATGACAGCATGACAATTAGAACAGAGCCAGCTATGCGGCAATTTGTCCCGGTTGTGATAAGCGGTTCCGAATAATAGATTAACCTAAACAAAGTACTCAGCAAATTGCATCACAAACTCAGTATACTATGAACTTTTTTTTTATGGTTATGTCCGATGTATACAAATAACCTATCATTCTGTGGATGATGTTTGCAGTCAAATATAGCACTAAGTTTTCAGAGTTCATTTGGATAATGATTTGTTTAAAAAATGATCAAGTGTCTACACTTACATATCACTTGGCCTGCATATTTCAATCAAGTTTATTTATTCACTTCTAGGCAGTTTTTGCGACAAGACCTTTGTTAAGCTTTTCCATCTAATAAAAACATATACAATCTCAAAGCTTAAATAAAAAAAATGCGTCTCACACTCTTTTGGCTGTTTTAAACTTTTCCCATGGTTAGGATTTGTTACATTTGCCCGCTACCCAGTCATATTTTTAACCAGCAAAGTTTTCAGTTATATTCATAGTTCTCAGATAATGATTACCGAGAAAAAACCCGATAAAAGATGTCACAAGCTCTCAACTCAGTGATAGGAAGACACGACCCTCTTTTTTCACTACTGTGAGGAAATAAATGAAGCACTGAACATGCAGTTGTCTACCTTTCTTTTGTTATATCCTTTTTTGAAATTCAAATTAAAAAACTATCTTTGCAAAGCAACATTCTAGAATGCCGCTGATAACGCTTGCCTCGAACGTTCCCGCGAGTAGATTTCCGAGTGATTTCAATGTTCAGTTTACGGAATTAATGGCGAAAATACTAGGAAAACCAACGAGTCGGATACTTTTACTGGTAATGCCAAATGCACAACTATCACATGGCACAACTGAAAATCCATCATGTCTTACAGTGGTCAGTTTAATTTATTAAACTCCATTTTTCTCTTTATTTTTTGCTTATAAAGCAGATGCCTTACAACCGAACAATAGCGATAACAACTAACAACCTCTACATAAAGATCAACTTCGATAAAATTCTTCCGAAAGTTCACATTCCCTCAAACATTCCATTAAAGCAGTAACGGATTGAGAATTCTGTCAGTGAGGTTTGAAAAAAAACTTTTTTTAATATCTGTTTTAAAGGAAGAAATTACCTCGGTGGGAAAACAAAGAAGCTAGTAATAAGCAAAGAGCAACCCGTATTAGTCAAACTAAGAAAAAAATTATGTAAGTTCAGGAAAATAACTCCTGAAATAGTTTCAGAAGTTCAACAGTGTACATCTGGAAACAATAAAAATATAGGAGACGGAAAGAAAACACTTTCTGTCATAAGTGAACTTATTTCACAGTGTTTAAAAATAGATGAAAGTAGAAGGCACTTCTCGAAAATGTTGTATACATTTCCCGTACGTGTTAATAATCAAACACTGTTTGTGTCCCAAAGAATTAATTTTAAAAACTGTTAATACTGAATTTGGAAACCCTAATATAGCAAATACTATGAATCATCGTATTTTAGAAAATCTGAATATTCTAGAGTCCATTTTGACCAAGATTCCTCTTTCTTTTCGAGTGAGCGTAACTCCAAAAGTAAATCCTTCATTTCCGGATCCTCCCTTTCATCTCGTTGGTTTTTAGTTTTATAGAATTTCCGTTTATCTCGCTGCTGCTGTTCTCGTTTACTATCAAGAGCCTCCGGAAGATCATGTGAACAGATGAAAGAATCTACAATTTTACCTAGAATATACCCTCTGCATGCTGACTGTTCATCGCCATATTCACTCTTGATCGTCGAAGTTGCCATTTGACTCTCAGAATCGATAAGTAATACTGACTGAAATTTCCAAGCTTCAGCATGTTTTTCGGCAATATCAGGAGAAAAAAAAAGATTTTCGGGAATCTAATGTTAGTGACCACTTTGGCAAGATATTCTTTCCCCAATGGTAGCAAAAATAGCAGACTATTCACCCACTCCTAAACAAGAGTGCGGCATACAACATATTCAAATCGTGTATATACACCATAAAAACTCTTGTTAAACTTGCCGAAGCAGCAAGTCGACAAGACAAAGCGGCTAACCTCATTATATTTTGTAGCAGCACCGCAAGTTACATCTAAGGGCATCCCACAAAACGACAGCTCCACGCGACCTTCTTTTCTTATTCGTAGTTTCCCAATTTTGCTACCATTTGCAAAACTATCAAGGCAATGTTTTACTGTTGAACTTGTGTTCTCTTCGGACTAAAAAGACAGGACTCAGAAATCATTAGTAAACATAATAAAAAAGAATCAATAATACAGAGGACGTTTCCAGAAGAATGGCATGCACTCAGAGAAATCACAGAAAGAAAAGCAGTGACACGAGTTACGTAGCAGCTACACTTGGTTGAAGTTTATGGCTGGACATTGAGAAAAAAACGCACTAAAGAATGATTTACATTTAAGAATAACAAGGGACAAAATTATATAAAAGAAGGGATAAAATTTGACCTTGGATCCTTCTGTTGCATCCTCCTGATTAACTGGGTCTTTCACAGCGGACAACGTACTTGGCAACTGCAGCATCAAAACTGAACCATCTTCATCTGAAATCGTATTAACTATTAATTAGCGGACCAGTCAGATATCAACATGATGGCAAGACAACGGGGAAGAAGGAAAGAATACCTTGTTGAATTTTCTGCATGATAGTAGCTGCTCTACGACTACTTGTTGCAGTTGGATTCAATACTGTGTGAATAGTGTCCAGCTTGTTTAACTGTAACTTTTTCATGTCCTCTTCAAATTCAGATTCTTGTTTAAGGTTCTGGTTATCCTTCCTTCTGCAAACAAATAAAGCTACATGTAAATGATATAATTATATATAAGAAATAAAGGAAAGAAATAAGCATTTCGGAGTAATTCAAAACTAACTTTCTCTTTGCTGATAGCAGAGGACTCGTATCCATAGATTCGCAACCATTCTCCACATTTCTTTCTTTTTTAATCAATAGCTGGAACTGTTCTTGCTCTGTTTCTGGTAGAACCAGTGGGATAACTTTACCCGGTTTCAAGTCTGACAAGAACTGAAAACAAATGTAATTCATTTACATCTAACTTCGAGCATAAAATAACGATATACCGTGATTTTTTTTTTAACCTATTGCTTTTCGTTTTTTCTTTTCTTTTTTACTCTATTTTGTTCATTATGAGTGAATGACTGGATGGTCGTTCTCACTGTGATGATACACCAAGAAAAGACAAAACTAAACTGCCATATTCAATCAAGAAATTTGGATTAGAATTGTAACAATTGTACCCCATCTCGTAGCAAGTCTCGCAATTCTTCGTTGTCAGCTTCTTCATCAGACAACCATTCTGATTCATATGTTACAGAGTTTATATCTCTCTCCTTCGTCGCACGTTCTGGATTTACTTTCTTCACTCGTCCCACATTTGTTGTGCGTAATTCTGTAATAATTGCTCCAGTTACAGTCTTATCTCAATGAATATCCATTCCATCTCATAAAAATACTAATTCCTACTAATCTGATTATAGAAGTGAAAATTTTACCCTCCGACATGCTACTTTTCATTCTATTATGTCGTCCGTCATCATTTAAACCGGAAGAAAATATCCCCTGTTGCTCTATAAACAACTGTCTTCCTGTCTCTCGATCACGTCCACATCTTCCACGATCTCCTCGATTACGTCTTCCTCCTCCTCGACGTGTTCCCTTTGTCCTAAAAAATATGAACGATTTTTCCCCCAATAAAATATATATCCTGTTTTTTTTCTTATCCGAATTATAAATATTAATTTCTCTGCAGAGAGAAATATAGAAATAATCAAAACAAAAGCGAGAAGAGATGTTTGATAAAATGATTAAGGAAGAAATAAGTAGAATACCCGGTTGATTCGCATTTTGCTTCGCGTTTCCCTGCAATGGAAAGATTCGGCAAGGGTGCATGACCTCTCCTTAAAATACTCCCACGTGATGAGCTACCTCGTCCTCCAACAGACATTTTGCACCGCCACCAATGGTGCTAAGCTTCAATTAATATTATACAAATATTTGAAGTCAGATTTTTTCAAGCATTCATGCGAACATTTATCACGTAGTGCAACATAAACAACACGTCGTCTCACGTACAGTACGTGCTAAATATCATTAAAGCGTATTGATTTCCAACCTGAAACAATTATAACATCTCCCATCTCAGCCCAAACGTGTACTGCCCATGCTGCCCTCTAACATTTACAGATGGAAACCAATCATCACTTTATCAAAATTTATTCGGTTTGGGTCAATTAGCTAAAACCAAAGTAACATAAGTGCATATTCCCTTTCGTCTGTTATCTTTTCCATGTGTTATTTTGCTGCTATTCATATTTCTTGAAGGAGAAATGTGGAAAAATTAGGCTTAAATTAATTATTGATTAGTGCCTCTAGTAATTGTGAAGAGTTCCTGTCTACTTTGATTATACTTTTACTTCTTTTTAAACAAAACTTCATCAAAATTTAGGAATAAAGAATTTACCAGACATCCCATCCATCCATCACTTCTCTACCTTCTCTAACTGTACCACATTGTTGTGACGCGCTATGAAATAAAGCAGATCTTAATGCTATCATATATATTAAAGAATGAATCTTAGGTTGTTGTGATGAATATTTGAAAGAATGTAAAGTAATTGAAGTTATAGATTGGAAATACATATTTATGTTACATTCATTTATTGCAATATTTTCTAGGAGATAAGATTGTGATCACTTTTGGCAATTAATCAAATTTTATCATCAATCCTTAAATATTAATTGATTTTTGATGGTATATTTTGTATAATTTAGGTTAAATCGATTGGATCATTTTCGGCTGATAAAAATATTGAATATTCCTCGTCAATATCAGAATTCATGAAGAAAACATTGGATATCGATCCAGCGCATTGTATCATTCATTTCTTAAATTTGGATCCAGAAAATGTTGGATGCAATGGAACAACAATGAAAGAGCTTATGAAGAAATAATTTTGCACAGTAGTAGTTAAATAAATTGTTTACTTTGAAATTATTGAAATTTGACAAATTTATTTTCACTATTTATTTATTCATGTAATGTTCTTTTCTAGCTTTTATAGCTCTTATAATATCGAAATGTATATAGTGAATTTTCAGATCCAGTTATTTGATACAGTACACTTGGTTGGTTCGATAAATTTATTTTCACAAATTTTCACAAGTTGAATGCGAATAATTACAAATCAAAATGAGATACTAGTAGCTTTTGAGCAATCTACCGAATTTTTCTAACTGTTCGTTCTGTATTTTAAACTACAAAATTATTAACGAAAGAATTTAAAAATCCAGGAAGTGATACGGATTTGATAGCTTACCGCAAGCGAATCCCTATTTTCATATAATCATAAAAGATAGGCGTATTGCACTGGGGTTAATATTTGGGTCCTGTCACCACAAAATTCTAATGTGGTAACTGTAGAAGTATCGCATATTTTATCTAACAGAGTTTTAATTTTTAAATTAAACAGTGCCATCTGGTCTCATCTTATTAGTGGACAGCATAAACTTTGCCTCTAAATATGAAAATCTATAACGCTGTCATATTATAGGACGAGTTGTGCTAGGTAATTTTGTGGACTTCCTGAAGTAATTGAATTGAAAAGACTTTCTAAAAAAGGAAACTGTCGCATTCTGAAACAAAATATATGTTTCGAGAAGTATCAAGAAGATACTATAAAATATAACCCTAAACGAAATTATGTAATTTCAAAATTTGAGATTACATTTGCTATCCATTCATGGCTTACATGTGGATTGTATAGTATTTTCCGAGGAGATTACAAAGGCTTTGTATTTCCACATAACAACATAAAAAAAAAATTTTTCTATAAATTAAATCTTATATTTTCTTGTCAAATTTTTTATAAATTAAATTGCCAATAGCAAAAGAAAAAAAAACTGGAAATCAATAAATCATTTAACGAATTCTTAAATTTTTGAAAGTCTTAGTAATTTGATGAATTGAATCTTTGAATATTTTTCCTTTTTTAGTAATAAAACATATATATTCAAACAATTTTATATTTAAGTAATTATTCATTTTATTGTATAACGAAGACAAATTTAAAAAAACTGTTTAATTAGTTTCACTGATACTAGATATGATAAATTGTCATGAAAGAGATTACAGATTATCATTATCCGGATAATCATAATCATGATTATTACATGGTTTATTACTATTCGTTATTACTTATCGTAATCAATAATAAATCAAATTAGCAGCGTTTGCTAGCATCTTTCTGCTTTACCTTATTACACTGAGGTAGTAAAATATTGATACCTATTAATGTTTTTTTTTTTCTAGTCTTTTTCAGTATAATTTATCATGTTTAGTACCGATGAAAGTAATTATTCAAACAATTGCTTTGTGGAATTGCTTTGTGCACAATAAAATGAATAAAATTAGCATGTATATATTATACATGTTTTTCATTATTGAAAAAATGAGCAAGAAAATATTCAGGAATTCATATTTTTAAAATTATTCGAAAAATTAGGAATTCGTTTAAAAATTTGGTTTATCCAAAATTCTTATATGTGTGTTCTCTCCGGAAAATATTATACTTTTATACTATGTATATTTAAGCTACAAATGGATAGCAAATATAATTTCAAGTTTTGAAATTATCAATCCTATTTAGAAATTTTAAAAACATCACATAAACATTTCTTGGTCAAGTATATGAATAATTCCGCTTAGGTTATATTTCAGTATTTTTTATTTATTTATACCTAAATTATTTTTACAAACTATGTTTGCTATATATTTCAGTATTATTTTGTTATAATAAATGTATGCAAATAAATACAAAAATAATTACAAAGTAATTATTTTACAAAGTAATTTCAAGCTTTTTCACTCGTAAACAATTTTATTTATTAGTTTGCTTGTTTATTTGTTTGTTTATCATTTGCTTTTATGTTGTTTTACGAATTTATTTACATGAATTATTTATCATTATGCACATGAAATATGCATAAATGTTTATTGTAAAATTTATTATGTTCTTTCATAAGTAATTGCATTTACTGCAGAAATTGTTAGATGTGAATAAAAGATGAAAAAAGTTTCATCATATTGCATTGTTCTTTATCGATTTATTGCTAGACGGGCGTTTTAAAATTGTTGAAAAATCAACTGAACAATAACAAATCAATAATAATTAATCATGGCATTTTTTTTTTTTGATTTTTATGATTTTAAAAATAAAATAATGAATGAAAAGAGATTGATTGTATTGTGTTACTCCAATTTATAAATGTTTCATGAAATTAGTGTAAGAGGAAGTAGTATGTTACAATTTTTTGGAAAAATTACAAAGATAAAATAATGAACTCCGAATTTTTGTTAAATTTAATTTGAAATATTTTTTTCAATCACATTAAAACTATCAGATTTTTGCAATATGGCTTTCAACAACATTATTTATCCACTTAGTAATGTCGTAAAAGTAAATATTAATCAAAAATTTAGCGATGACTAATTGGATTTTTTTTCTTTTTTTTGGTAGAAACTTAATATAAGCACAAATGAACCACACCTATGAATTTTGTATAAAGTATCAATATTTGAATAAAACTAAATTTTTAATTTTAATCGAATCTTAATTTAGTCATCTGGTTCTGGGTCTCACAAACAAGGTAAGTCCTCAAATGTTGTACATTCGAGATGCAAATTCAAATGTCATTATCAATAAAAATTATCTAAAGTAATTGAAAAAGAATAACAAGTAAAATTTTAATAAAACATGTGGAAATTCCATCAAAATTAATTGTAATAAATTTGAAAATTTTTACAAATTTCAAATAATACATTTTGCAAAATATTATACTGAGAAGTTCTGAATATATTTCAGATGCTGTTCCATTGCGGAAAAGTATGAAGAATGTAGAAGTTCGTTGAATTGATTAATTAATTCTCATTTAAGCTAAAATTTTTTATATGATCTATTCAAAAATAAGAGCAAAAAGAAAAACGAGAGAAAATGATTAATACTTTTTAGCATAATAAAGTAGTGGATGCATATAATCCTTATTATAGTTATTTCGATGAACGCTATGTAAGTTTATTACTTGTTTAAATTTTTAAATAAATGATAAATAATAAATAAATAAGTGAATTAGGCATCATAGGCTCCTAATAGAATGAAATTACTTAACCATTTCCGGCCTACAAAACTGCATTCTTTTTGAATAGTTGGACGATTTTCGGTTAGTTGTTTTCCTAATTTCGTTCTTTTTTTCTAAATCACAAAAAAGAAAAAATGAAGCAGAATAGATTAGGAAATAACTGAGTTAGTTTTAATTGTGATCGCTAGCTTTTTTGCTTAATATAAATTTCAAAAAATCAGCAATATAATTACGTTAAATTAATTTGAAAGTAAATAATTATTATTTCAGAAAGTCCGTGTGGGAAAAAGAAGTAGAAAGAAAAGAAGTAATGTTTTTTTTCTCTTAAAAAATTCTTTTTTTGGTTAACATTTGAAAAACAGGTAGGAAAAAAAAATTCGTTTACAAACTTTTCGAATAATTTTATTTAAGAAAAAAATTTTTTTACTAGATATAATCTTATTTTCATGTAATTTTCGAAACTTTACTTTTTGTTTTCACTAATGAAAGAGTTTTAATACGATATGATTATAGGACGACGCCACATATCGACACCGAAAAAAGTTAGTCTTTCAAAAATTGAATTCATATCATTTATTTTACTACTGTATATTTTGCTTTGTAACACGTTGAATTCACGTTTAATTCTTTTTCAAACCAAATAGATTTCTTGGTGTTAATTTCGATAATAAAAGCATCAGCTAATTTACAAAAATTAAGATCAAGATAGGCTTCAGAATTTCACTAATTGTCAACTTCTATTTAAGAAGTAATTGAATAAATGATTTAAAGTGAAAATGATCAAAAGAAATTGTGAATTTCTGAATATCATTTCATTTTAAGAAAAAGAATTTCTCTTTTTCAGGAATCAGACAAGTAAGAATTAACTTATTTATATTATGGCAAAGTGATTGATATATATATATATATATGCTTACCTGTACTTCTGTTCTTTTCTACTATTTATAATTGTTAATTAGAGTGCAATTGCGCAAACTAAAGGTGTTGGAAAATCTGTTATACTTCAATATGAAAAAAGTGAATTCGAAATGTCGAAAAATGCGCAATATTCAAATTAGAGAAATCAACAATTTTTGAAAATTTTTATAAAAGAAGTTCAAAAGTGTTAAATTTTGTCTTTTTTTTTTAAAAAAAGAAAAAGAAAACTAATTAACTTAGCCCCCATCATATAATGGATTTTCTTCATTTAGAATTGACGAACCTGATGAAGCAATGTCAAAGGTTAAAGAAAAACCAGCAGGAAAGAAAAAGATGGAAATGGAATCAACAGGAAAAGATGGTCGAGATAAGGAGGCGCTTCCGGAAACGGATTTACATGAAACAGATAATGAGGATGAAAGGGATGATGCTGAGACTGAAGACGAAAATAAAGAAATCGGTCCAGGTGGTTAAAATTATTATGTTCATTCTCCTCCTTTTCTCCACCTGTCCCTCTTCTCTGAATTGAATTTTTACCAATTTCTGAATTGAATTTCTATTAATTTCATTAGCAAATAATAAATTAACCACCCATTTTTCAAGTTTATTCTAAAAGTCAAGGCAAAATTTAAAATAATTTTAGTCTGATTTGGCTGATTTTTTATGGCAATAAGATGAAAGATGAACAACAACATAGAGTTATGCTTGAAATTTAGGCTAGAAACGTAACCATTGAATATAAATCTAAAAATTGATATTTCTTGGAAAAGCAAACCATAGAAAAGTTTGTAAGTTTGGTGACTCATTTTAGATGATAGTATCTCATTTTATGAAGTAGTACTTTATTTATGAAAATGAGATATTTCATCAATTCATAAACCACAACATCATACTGCACTCCATAAATTTAAATTAGCTCTGAGAAATACCCTTAAAAAAGTTAAATTTTATTATACAATTAAAATGTACACAAGAATATTTTCTTATTGAGAGGGTAATTTTGAAAGAAGGGAATATTCAAAATATGCAGTATTAGAATAATTCAAGTTCAAAAAACATTTTCTGGGAAATATCTGAAAATTATCCTTAGAAAAAATTTTAGTTAGATATAAACTGCTTCCTACAAATCTGAAATTAATGCTAGAATTGTCAATTTAAGAAAAAAAAAAAGATAAGAAATGAAGGGATTTATTCTTACCGTTCAAATGAATCTTATTAAGTTAAAAGTATTTTAAAATGTGTCAAATAGGTAGTGGCTTGAATCTTTTGTTGTTTGGAAATATAACGAAAGAGATTTCTTCATTTCTCAACTGCAAAACTCAATGAATGTAATGAGGGTTTCTTACACTCCAATAACGCTAGGAGAAGTTTGACTTTTCTCACAATCGAGTATCGTAAATATTTTGCTTACAATTACAAATTATTTGTCACATTAATTAGACTTATTGATTATTATTTGATTTAGATGTAGCAAGAATTGCGAGGGAAAAATTTTTGGAATAAGGGAACATTACTATTTTTCAAATTAAATGGTTTTTTGCAGAAAGTGCGGAAGGCGCAAAGGGTAACATAGCAGAAGCACAAATAAAAGACACTGCTAATGAATCAGGTATCAAAGCAACTGTTTGCAGTTCAAAAGAGGTTGGTATTCTGTCGGGATCAGAAGGAATGGCTGCAAGAAAGGCTGATGAGGATAGTTCAGGGAAAGGGAATACGGATTACATGGCTAAACAAGGAACTTGGGGAGTTGGAAGTGCAAGTGGTCGAGGATTAGAAACAGGAGAACAGAAAAGTGGTTATTTTATGCCCAGTCAAGGTTATGGAGCTGGAGGTGAGTTTGGCGGTGTTGTTTCAGCAGGAGGAGGGGGACAAAAAAGTGGCTATTTCATACCCGATCAGGGATTTGGTGCTGGAGGTGGAACTGGTGGTGTAGTTTCAGCAGGGGGAGGAGGACAAAAAAGTGGCTATTTCATACCCGATCAAGGATTTGGTGCTGGAGGTGGAACTGGTGGTGTAGTTTCAGCAGGGGGAGGAGGACAAAAAAGTGGCTATTTCATACCCGAACAAGGTGCTGGTGCTGGAGGCACAGCCGGAGTTGGAGTTGGAACCGGTGCCGTGACTGAGGCGGGAGTGGGGGGACAGAAAAGTGCTTATTTTATGCCGGGACAAGGTATTGGAGCTGGAAGTAAAACTGGAGCTGGACTTGGCACTGCAGGTACAGGTGCAGCTGCAGCAATAGGAGGAGGTGGACAGAAAAATGCCTACTTCATGCCAGGACAAGTCACTGGCGCTGGAAGTACAGCTGGAGTTCGAACTGCAGGTGCAGGTGCAGCTGCGGCAATAGGAGGTGGACAGAAAAGTGCCTATTTCATGCCGGGACAAGTCACTGGCGCTGGAAGTACAGCTGGAGCTGGAGTTCGCACTGCAGGTGCAGGTGCAGCTGCAGCAATAGGAGGTGGACAGAAAAGCGCCTATTTCATGCCGGGACAAGTCACTGGCGCTGGAAGTACAGCTGGAGCTGGAGTTCGCACTGCAGGTGCAGCTGCAGCAATAGGAGGTGGACAGAAAAGTGCCTATTTCATGCCGGGACAAGTTACTGGCGTTGGAAGTACAACTGGAGCTGGAGTTCGCACTGCAGGTGCAGGTGCAGCTGCAGCAATAGGAGGTGGACAGAAAAGTGCCTATTTCATGCCGGGACAAGTCACTGGCGCTGGAAGTACAGCTGGAGCTGGAGTTCGCACTGCAGGTGCAGCTGCAGCAATAGGAGGTGGACAGAAAAGTGCCTATTTCATGCCAGGACAAGTTACCGGCGTTGGAAGTACAGCTGGAGCTAGAGTTGGCACTGCAGGTGCAGGTGCCGCTGCGGCAATAGGAGGAGCTGGACAGAAAAGTGCCTATTTCATGCCGGGACAAGTTACTGGCGTTGGAAGTACAACTGGAGCTGGAGTTGGCACTGCAGGTGCAAGTGCAGCTGCGGCAATAGGAGGAGGTGGACAGAAAAGTGCCTATTTCATGCCAGGACAAGTTACCGGCGTTGGAAGTACAACTGGAGCTGGAGTTGGCACTGCAGGTGCAGGTGCAGCAGTAGGAGGTGGACAGAAAAGTGCCTATTTCATGCCGGGACAAGTTACTGGCGTTGGAAGTACTAGCTGGAGTTGGCACTGCAGGTGCAGGCGCAGCTACGGCAATAGGAGGAGGTGGACAGAAAAGTGCCTATTTCATGCCAGGACAAGTTACTGGCGTTGGAAGTACAACTGGAGCTGGAGTTGGCACTGCAGGTGCAAGTGCCGCTGCGGCAATAGGAGGAGGTGGACAGAAAAGTGCCTATTTCATGCCAGGACAAGTTACCGGCGTTGGAAGTACAGCTGGAGCTAGAGTTGGCACTGCAGGTGCAGGTGCCGCTGCGGCAATAGGAGGAGGTGGACAGAAAAGTGCCTATTTCATGCCGGGACAAGTTACTGGCGTTGGAAGTACAACTGGAGCTGGAGTTGGCACTGCAGGTGCAAGTGCCGCTGCGGCAATAGGAGGAGGTGGACAGAAAAGTGCCTATTTCATGCCAGGACAAGTTACCGGCGTTGGAAGTACAGCTGGAGCTGGAGTTGGCACTGCAGGTGCAGTGCAGCTGCAGCAATGAGGAGGTGGACAGAAAAGTGCCTATTTCATGCCAGGACAAGTTACCGGCGTTGGAAGTACAGCTGGAGCTAGAGTTGGCACTGCAGGTGCAGGTGCCGCTGCGGCAATAGGAGGAGGTGGACAGAAAAGTGCCTATTTCATGCCGGGACAAGTTACTGGCGTTGGAAGTACAACTGGAGCTGGAGTTGGCACTGCAGGTGCAAGTGCAGCTGCGGCAATAGGAGGAGGTGGACAGAAAAGTGCCTATTTCATGCCAGGACAAGTTACCGGCGTTGGAAGTACAGCTGGAGCTAGAGTTGGCACTGCAGGTGCAGGTGCCGCTGCGGCAATAGGAGGAGGTGGACAGAAAAGTGCCTATTTCATGCCGGGACAAGTTACTGGCGTTGGAAGTACAACTGGAGCTGGAGTTGGCACTGCAGGTGCAAGTGCCGCTGCGGCAATAGGAGGAGGTGGACAGAAAAGTGCCTATTTCATGCCAGGACAAGTTACCGGCGTTGGAAGTACAACTGGAGCTGGAGTTGGCACTGCAGGTGCAGGTGCCGCTGCAGCAGTAGGAGGTGGACAGAAAAGTGCCTATTTCATGCCAGGACAAGTTACCGGCGTTGGAAGTACAGCTGGAGCTAGAGTTGGCACTGCAGGTGCAGGTGCCGCTGCGGCAATAGGAGGAGGTGGACAGAAAAGTGCCTATTTCATGCCGGGACAAGTTACTGGCGTTGGAAGTACAACTGGAGCTGGAGTTGGCACTGCAGGTGCAAGTGCAGCTGCGGCAGTAGGAGGTGGACAGAAAAGTGCCTATTTCATGCCAGGACAAGTTACCGGCGTTGGAAGTACAGCTGGAGCTAGAGTTGGCACTGCAGGTGCAGGTGCCGCTGCGGCAATAGGAGGAGGTGGACAGAAAAGTGCCTATTTCATGCCAGGACAAGTTACTGGCGTTGGAAGTACAACTGGAGCTGGAGTTGGCACTGCAGGTGCAGGTGCCGCTGCGGCAATAGGAGGAGGTGGACAGAAAAGTGCCTACTTGATGCCGGGACAAGGTACTGGGACTGGAGGTACAGCTGGAGTTGGCAATATGTCCGGATTAAAGACTTTGAAATGAAGACGAATTAAAACATTTGGAAATGATACTTTTCGTACATGCCCTGTATTCATATCATTCATTTATCTATTTAAGTAAAGTATAAACATTTTTTACTGCTTATAGAATATCGTATTTCATAAATAAGCATTGATTTTCTAATCAGAAATAAGCATTAATTTTCACCGTGTTCGCAATATAATTTTGAATGAAAATTGTCAATTTAAACGAAGTTAATTTTATAAGTAGCTTCATTTGAATACACAAAAGTTTTTTACAGTAGGAAGCGATTGATGCATCAGTGAATAATCTTGCAAATAACGAGCAGAGAAAGAGAGATTAGTAACTAGATAAATGGTTTGGGTAGGCCTTAAGATCAACTGTGATATGATGAATTGTATAAGGTATTAGGTCTAGCAAAAGCTTTAGTAATGGATTAGAACATTTATCTCTAAATAAATTCAAAGTGCACAATATTGACTGAGTCCCTTTTCTTAATCTTTATGAATGATCTCTAGAAAACAACAAGAACATTTCTTTTAATGGAAAACACTGAAATAAACAAGGATGTACTTCTATTTCAATCTTTTACTTGTTGAGGTCATAATTTTTGCAAGCGTAAATTGCAATTGAATGAAAGTACAGTGTTTGTGGGCCAAAAAATCCAAATAGCAATTAAATGTAAAGATTCCACTACTGTATATACTCTGTATTTTGGCCACAATTCATTTGGACAGCAAAAAAGCCAAGCTCTAATCATTAGTGAGAGCAGAGGAATGTATTTTAGGTATTTATCTCTTTGAAGTACATCAAAGTAATTATTTTACGTTTTCAAAGATTCTATGTTTTTTTTTTTAGGGACTATTATTCTTATCAATTTAGCTAACATTCCAAAAACACCAAAAAGACTAGAAAAAAAAAAATCAAAGCACTGAGTAAATCTTCAATCGCTTTTGATATTTCAGTAAATTAGTCATTTTAAGGGCCATTTCTGCATGGAAATAATTATTCTTGAGATAGAATGGCGGTGTCTTAAAAACGGCACACTTAAATTACATTCAAATCCTAATATCCCTTGCCAGCTGTTTGATCAATCAATCACCAAACAATTTCGCATCTATGATTAATCTAAGTCAAGATCTTTAATCCATTAAGTTTATTTTCTCTTCCTCACTACAAAAGACCAGCTGTTAATCTTTGTTTTTCATAAATCAAATCTCTCCCCTAGATCCCAACTGTCATTCAGTTCGGCATATAAGCTAATAGACATCTCTCCAAAAAAAGTTTTTTGGGCATTCATTCTTGGAATTCATCCTTTCGGTCATTCTTTGGTCATTCCTTCCTTTCTACGTTTTGAGTTAGCCTTCGACAGTACCTTTGCAAAAACAAATTTAGTATTTCTTTCTTACTGCTCTGCTTCCTTGCGAAACAAAGTAGTTTTCCTTTCTTGATAGTTCAGATCGTCTTTGCCTTCGATACTAGTAGATTCTCGAATCTGTACTGGTTCCGTTTTGTGTACGTGTATTGTGGGAGTCTTCGTGAAATACTTTATTATTCAAACCTCAAACTTGGGTAATTAAACCACAGATTAACATTAAAAACTATACAACATTACAATAACGAATTGATACATAACACACAAATATAACTTAATTATAAAACATTTAAAGATATAAGCAAGCTAGACACCACCCAACCGAACCATACCAAGACAAGAAGATATAATGAATGACTTTGTAAGGAAGAAAATTGGGAGGGATTTTATGGATGCTAAGGTTACAAAGTAGATTAAAATCACTTAAAACAATAGTCTTTGTTTACTACGTTATAGCTTCGCCATTGTGGCGACAACCTTACTGCTTATAATCACATCATATCTTTCATTGCGCATTGCTTTGTGGTTCAATTACCCAAGTTTGAAATCAAATAAAATATCTGGCAATCGATACACTCCACAACAGGCGGAAAAGAATACTGAAGCGCTCCAGTAGAGCATTTAAGAAGTTCCGATTTCTATAGCTTAAAATCACTGACAATTCAGAAGCTAAAATCACTACTAGCTATAATGCTAATGTGTTGAAAAAATCGAAATAAAAATATCAATATCAAAATAAAATACTTTTGTATCAAATTTACTACAGTCATGTGTAAAAGATATGTCATTTGAATTACTACACAAAATTTCAAACTAATAAAATATCTTGAACGAAAGATCATTTATCCAACACTTTTTAAATCGCAATTAAACTTATGTGTGCTGTGTAGAACGTTACAATCTGTTAAGAATATATGTAATTCGCTGAGTAGTGCTAGTTAATTTACTTTGTTCATCGAGTGATAGCCTCAAAAATGATTAATAACACAATGCGCTTTGTTACAAAATGCGCTTTGTTAAAAAAAAAAAGAAAGAAATCGCACGCAAAAAAACAAATGCAATCAATCAATGCCAAAAGTCGTAACATGTTATTACAGTGACATGTTCGGTCAGCAAAACAAAGGTCACATGAGATTGGTCTCAAAAAAAGAGATCAATAATGGAAGAGAAGAAAATTTCAATAGAGTGAGGATATACATGACTCGAACTCGAATTGACTTAAGCATTAACAGTGGTAAAGTAAAAGTATCACAATTTAACAAACATTTAGTGGACTATTGGTATAATCTAATATTTTATTTTATTTCTTTGTTATTATTGCAAAGTGTAACAGCAGGAATACATATGCTAAGAAACTTTTCGATTAAGATTATATGGACTAAAAATCTTATTTAGGGGAAATTCTATGATTGAACATGAAATATTGAGACAAAAAGATTCTATGGGAAATAAAATCAACTAGAATTCAGACCAAAAGATGGTGTTGATATGACTGTATGTGAATAAATATTAATTTCTCTAGATTTATGCTAATTTTTTATTTCTTCCATGAATAATTGATAAATTTTAATATGGAATTTTACCGAATAATATAAATAAATGCGGATATGCATCAATATTCACTTTTTTTCCACGATCTTTTACTGACCGGTTGGAAAAGTTCGAATTGTTTCGTTTATTTAAAATTAGCAGCTAATTTCAGTTCATATTGTAAAGCAAATCAAGCGTTTTTTCTTCTCTCTCTCTTTTTATGGCTTACTTTTTCAATGTTGATATAAAATTTGAAGTATACAGAAGACTTAATGCAATAATTTCAATTGAAATAAATATAAACATAATTTATAAGAAACTTATGGACTTAGACTGTACTAATAATGTTGAAGCGAGTAACTTTTGAAATTATTTACTTCTCAAATAATATTGATCTCTACACCTTATTATCATATATAGAAAAAGATAGAGATTAAATATAGTCTAAATTAGATAGAATGCTATTCATTCTGGAAGTTTCAAGTAATTTGAGAGTTTTCATGTATTTAGAATATTTGAATTGATGATGGTCTAATGATCTAGCTGAATTTTTCGTAGATAAGTTTGATGTTTAAGGTAAAGAATAGCAGATAGGTTAAAAGGAATGGCTTAGTAATCATGATAATTAGGATTAATTAGATGAACTTGATAATTATCTAATCATGTTTCCAATACTGTATTTTATTATTTCAGTTTTTTTTACCCCAAATGTCAACTTCCAAATCAAGTGGTAATTTTTTACAATTGTAATTTATAAAATTTCTTTAAAATTTCAAAGATTTCATTATTCAATAATAACAATTTCAGTTTATGAGTAATTTTAACATTATAAAATTATTTGAAATAAAGAGTTATAATTTAAGAGAAAAGAAAAAGGAGAGAGAGAGATAGAATATGCTTCGCTATAATGATAATGAGTTAAATTTTTTAGAAGGAAAAAAGATTTGAATGAAAGTTTTTTTTTTTTTTTTTCATATCTTTCTTAGAATTTTGTTACGAAAAATAAATATTTCAGATGTTGTCGCAAGTAAACCAAAAAGGAAAAGACGATATAGATATATAAATACTGAGGTATATCAATCTTTGTCATTTTTTTTTGAACTTTTGCTTCACATGTATTTATGCATTGGGTTTTTATTGCACATTTATAAGTAAAGTATATTTAATTATAAAATTAAATTAAGCATAACAAAGTTGTGGATATTTACAATCCATACTACAATTATTTCAACGAACGCTATGTATGTCAATCTTTTCTTTTTTTCTTTTAAAAAATGAAAAATGTGAGAAAAAATGAGTAAAGAAATGAGCAGTAAAATACGAATAAGACTGAGCCTAAAAATATAGGAAATGGAATTAAAACTAGAATTAAAATTTGAAAATTTTCACTTCTAATTCTCAAATAATTTAGAACTATTTTATCGTGTATGCATAAAAATTCTATTGAGACAAAAATTTTTGTCTATTTCTTTTCTAGAAAATTCATCTGGAACGAAGGAATAAAAAAAGAAAAGGTGGCAAAATTTTTATTTATTTGTTTTTTAGTATTTAATTTCAGTCCTTTTCACAAATGTTTATTAATGTCGGACTTCTTTTTTTTTACCGTCTTTTCTTTGCAGTTCATTGTATTAGAATGAATAGATAATTATCAGTATTATTTGACCAACAACACTTTCGTTTCAAAAAAAGAAAAAAAAATAAAAATTCTAAAATAGGTTTTTATTAATCTGTAGTGTAGCTTCACTTATTTCAAAAAAAAAGTTCTAAAATAAGCATCAAAACGCTTATTAAAAAATTTCATACAACTTGATTCCTTATTATGAACAAGTTTTTGATCTCAAAAAAAAAAATTCATCAAATTCATTTTAGAAGCAGTACCACTATTAGAGGAAGAACCGAACAAGATATCTAGCGGAAGCACATCTGGTAGTGCAGACAAGGTAAATGGCTTTTTTTTTGGAATTACTTTTCATTTCCAACATTGTAAAATATTTCTTCACATCAATAGATGGTAATAATTTGCTTATTGGCCATGCAAAAATGATTGTATTTCAGGTACTGGCTAAAAAGTAAGCATCGATTATTTTTGATTAGTAAATAATAAAGTAAATAATGAACAAAGAATATGGAAATGGATGTATTTTAAATGATTTCTTTTTTTATTAAAAGAAAATTTAATTTATTGAAAAAAATCTTTTCTACACGAAATTTTTAAAATGTTTCTCATTTGAAATGATTTTAAAATAGATTTACTTATTATTTCTAACTTATTTGTAAACTTTTAATGATTTGACGTAAATTAAAAAATGGAATTTTTATTAGAATATAAATAAGCCAAAGATGTATAGATAATATTTTTGAAGGAAATCTTCAAAGAAAAAAGAAAATGATGCCGAAAAGAAAAAAAAGAAAGAAGTTAAGAGAAAGGTGGATAAAAAAAGCAAGCAAAAGGTTAAGAAGAAAAGTAAAGTTGAACCAAAGTTAAAGTCTAAATTCGGTAATTTATTACTTTTTTTGATGATTATTTAATTATCAAAAATAATGAAAGGATTATATATTATTGCATTAACACACCAGCACAATTATAATTATGGGAAATTTTATTGCAGTTGGTAAAATTTAGTTAGAAATAAAATTTATGGTAAAGGATTTTTTCAAGTTTGATAACCCATTTAGAGAAATTTGATGGGCATAAAACGTCCGTCACATCTACCAAAATGACATCAAAGAGAACGAAGAAGAAGAAGAGAAGAAAGATGAAGGAAGATTATCAAGGTATAAAGGATTTCCATTAACCATGACTAAGATATTTGTTTATTTGTTTATCATAAAATTTGATGATTATTTAGAGAAATCGGATGAACAAGCAATCACAGCTATTGGAATGACAAAATCTATGAAAGAGATGAAAGAAAAAAAGATAAAGGATTACAATAAAGATTATGAAAGTACATATTTACTTATTTGTTTATTTATGTTTATTGCTTGTTGATTGCTTAATAAAAATTTTATGATCATTTAGAATCTGAGAAACTACCAGTCACTTCTGAAGAATCATCGAATGCTACAATTAAAACTGTACCATCTGAAAAGGAGAAAAAAGATAGAAGGAAGATGGAAGATTATAATAAATGCTATGAAAGTAAGTGTTTATTGTTTATTTGTTCTATATTTATATGTTCACTGATTATTTAACAAGAATTTTATGAACATTTAGGATATGAAAAGCTATCAGTCACCTCTGAAGAATCATCAGCCGACACAGCCAGACTGTTATCAACTAAAATACGGCAAAAAGATATGGAGGATTACAATAGAGATTATGAAAGTAAATTTTTATTGTTTATTTAGCTATGAAAGTAAATGTTTATTGTTTATTTATTCATCTATATTTACATGTTCATTGATTATTTAACAAGAATTTTATCTGAAAAACTAACAGCATTTAGAATCTGATTTAGTATCTGACCACTCAGAATCTGGAAAAGTATCAGTTACCTCTGAAGAATCATCGGCCGACACAATGTTATCACCTAAAACACAGCAAAAAGGTATGGAGGATTATGATGAAGACTATGAAAGTAAATGTTTGTTGTTTATTTGTTCTATATTTATATGTTTATTGATTATTTAACAAGAATTTTATTCGAAAAACCAAGAGCATTTAGAGTCTGATTTAGAATCTGACCACTCAGAATCTGGAAAATTGTCAGTTACCTCTGAAGAATCATCAGCCGACACAGCCAGAATGTTATCACCTGAACTAGAGCAAAAAGATGGAACGAAAATGGAGGATTACAATAAAGGCTATGGAAGTAAATGTTTATTTATTTATTTATTTACTTATTTATTTATTCATCTATTTATTTAATTTACTAAATACTTGACACGAATTTGATGATTATTTAGCGTGTGGAGAATCGTCGATGGACACTGCAAGAATGGTATCACCTAAAAAACAAGAAAAGGAGAGAGGAAAGATGGAGAATTACGATGAAGATTATGAAAGTAAATGTTTGCATACCTAGTTGGTTGTTTATATTTATTTGTTTATTAATTGCTTGACACGAATTTGACTACCATTTTGAAGAATCAGTGTCCGGCACCGCTGGAATGGTATCACCTATAATGGAAACGAAGGAGAAAAAGAAAAAAGAGGATTACAATAAGGACTATGAAAGTAGATGCTTAGTCATTTATCTATGTTAGCTATTTGTCTATTTGTTATCTATTTGTTTTCTAATTATTTGACACTAATTTGACGACTATTTTGAAGAAGCGCCGGTTTCCGCTGCTGGAATGGTATCACCTGCAAAGGAAAGGGAGAAGCGGAAGATGGAAGATTACAAAGATTATGAGAGTAAATGTTTACGTGCTTAGTTTATTTTTACTTAATTGTTTACTAATTGTTTAACACTAATTTGAAAACTGTTCTGAAGAAGCACCAGTTTCCGCTGCTGGAATGGTATCACCTGCAAAGGAAAGGGAGAAGCGGAAGATGGAAGATTACAAAGATTATGAGAGTAAATGTTTACGTGCTTAGTTTATTTTTACTTAATTGTTTACTAATTGTTTAACACTAATTTGAAAACTGTTCTGAAGAAGCACCAGTTTCCGCTGCTGGAATGGTATCACCTGCAAAGGAAAGGGAGAAGCGGAA
>SSBO01000001.1:229959-287542 GCA_005281725.1 Wuchereria bancrofti
TAATTGTTTAACACTAATTTGAAAACTGTTCTGAAGAAGCACCAGTTTCCGCTGTTGGAATGGTATCACCTGCAAAGGAAAGGGAGAAGCGGAAGATGGAAGATTACAAAGATTATGAGAGTAAATGTTTACGTGCTTAGTTTATTTTTACTTAATTGTTTACTAATTGTTTAACACTAATTTGAAAACTGTTCTGAAGAAGCGCCAGTGTCCGCTGTTGGAATGGTATCACCTTCACAGGAAAAGGAGAAGCGGAAAATGGAAGACTACAAAGAATATTATGAAAGTAATTGTTTACGTGCTTAGTTTATTTCTACTTAATTGTTTACTAAATGTTTGACACTAATTTGACGACTGTTTTAAAGAAGCGCCGGTTTCCGCTGCTGCAACGGTATCACCTGCAATGGAAATGAAAGACAGAAAAAAGGAGGATAATTACGAAAGTGATTATGAAAGTATTTGTTTGTTTGTTTACTGTTTATTTGTTTACTAATTGCTTAATTCGAGTCTGATTATCATTCAGCGTGTGAGGAATCGTCGGTGGACACTGCAATAATGGCATCACCTAAAATGCAGGAAAAGAAGAGAGGAAAAATAGAGGATTACAATGAAGAATATGAAAGTAAATGTTTATTTGCTTAGTTGTTCATATATGTTTATTTAGTTTAGTGGTTGATTAACACGAATTTGACAATTATTTTGAAGAATCGCCGGTCGCAGCTGCTGGAATGGTATCATCTGTAATTGACAGGAAAGATAGAAGAGAGCCAGAAGATTATGATTATGAAAGTACGTGTTTGATTGTTTGTTGTTTATTTTTTACTTGTTTACTAATTATTTAATTCGAATTTGATTATCATTCAGCGTGTGAGGAATCGTCGGTGGACACTGCGGAAATGGTATCACCGAGAAAAATGGAGAAGGATAGAAGAAAGATAGAGGATTACGACAAAAACTTTGAAAGTATATTTTCAAAAACTTTGAATAGTTTACTTCTTTGCTTGAAAATGGTTTCACTCTACTTATTTGTTTATTTTATTTATTTACTAATTGTTTGATAAGAATTTGATGAACATTTAGAGTCTGAAAAACCATTGGTCACATATGATGAATTATCGGCCGCTACAACTAAAATGATATCATCTAAAATGAAAGCAAATGATAGAAAGAAGTCGGAGGATTACAAAAATGATTATGAAAGTATATGTTTACTTGTTTACTGTTTATTTTTTTATTTGTTTACTAATTGTTTAATTTGAATTTGATTATCATTCAGCGTGTGAGGAATCGTCGGTGGACACTGCAGAAATGGTATCACCCAGAGAGAAGGAAAAGGATAAAAGGAAAATGCAGGATTATGACAAAGTCTTTGATAGTATGGATGCTTACTTTTTTATTTGTTTGTTTATCGTTTATAGTAAAATACATATTCATTTATTTGTTAATCATTTAACATAAATTTCGATGACCATTTAGAGTTAGATGTTTCATCAGTAGCCGCTGTTGGAATCGTATCACCTGGAATGGAGGAAGACAAAAAATGCAAAAGTATTTGTTTATTTGTTTATAGAAATTTTATTGTCTGTCTTTTAGATGAAAGTTTCGTACTTTTTTGTTTACAAAAAATGTTTCAGTTTCTGAACAATCTACTGTGTCTCTTTCAGTGCCAGCACATGGTCATTCATTATCACCAAAAAATGAATCAAAATCATTGAAAATTCAAAAAAGCAATGAAATTACTCAACAAGCCACATTTTTGACCATTTATGAAACTGAAGTGGAAAAAGACGATAATAAAGATAATCAAATGGTAGAAGTAAATGAAGATGAGAGTGAAAAGGGTAAACAAAATGACGCTGTGATTGACAATGATAATACTATGATTGATAGTAGTGATTATGACGACGATGATAGAAGTATATACTTCTCGATTCGAAGTATGAAAGAAATGAATAATTGTCAAAATTCCGACGATGAAAGTGTTTATTTTACTGTACCTTCGACAACAGCAAATAATGATCCAACAATTACTTGAATCTAATTATATGGTAATTTATTTTATCAAATATGGCTATAAATTTTGGTGAAATTATCATTAGTATCAATATATTTGATTTGGATGATTTATAGAAGTAATGATAATTTGAAAGAAGAATATTAAAAGTTGAAAGATTATTTATGCATTTGTGATTAAATATAAGTATATTCCATAAACTGATCATTGATTTATAATAAAATGAATAAAAATTTTTTTTGTCTTTTTCATTTGTGTATGCAACAAATTATCAACTAATTATGAATTAAATTAAAACTATAAAATGTATCGGTGCTTATTTCCAGTAGTTAACCTGAAATGATCAATTGATCAATCAGATAGAATATGCTGTAATATTTTATTCTTTTATTTCTAATTTCTTCTTATAATTTCATATGTATCTCATAATGTTACCAATAAAGTTAATTTTCACTCACTGTAATGTTTGAGTAAAATTTAGCAAATTGTTATCATCTTTCCATTTTTTACATATATTTAAATTTTGAAAATGATAACGAAATGAATTTTGTCATTAATGAATGTTAATTAATTCAATATAATTGATAGATTTTTATATAGATTTAATTAATAGTATAATTATAATTGGTAGATTTAATTAACAATTATTTTTTATATTTTTGATAGATTTAATTAACAATCATTACTACTATTCAATAGCTTTTTTTACTAGAAGATATTTCATATTATGATATAATATCGTTTAAAAAAAAAATTAATAAAATTCATTTAATCATATCATAACATGAAATATCAATCAGCAAGCAAAACAATAACAAATGTGCACTGATAAAAAGCAATACATTATTCCAAGAAATAACCAGCAAATTTATTTAATTTTAAAATTTGCATTAGCTTTTTATTAACTTTCCTAATGTTTCAAAAAAAAAAAAAATGGCTATAATACATTTTAATGATATATTGTCATCGTTTAATATATGTGACAAAACTATTTGATATTTAATCAAAGAGACGAAATATCCTTGGAGCTATTGGTAAATATTCAAAACATAGAGTTAATGCTAATTTTTCTCTTCTCCAATCACAAGCAAATTTAATTTTCCATTTTATTTTATTTGTTACATAAATGTAAACTTTATTAAGTATAACTTCAATAAAAATTTATCTCTCCGCTATGGCATTATCTCTGCCAATAATGCATTCAAAATTGTGTTTTATCAAATTTAGCATATCTAATATTGACTTTTACTTTGCCAACATTATTTGTCTATTTTTGAAATGAATGAATGAATGAATTGGTCTTTTTTTTAGATGGAAAGCTTTAAACTTTATAGAGAAATATCAGCTTATTTTTCTTGCTTTTCACTTGTTTATTTTTTAACTAGAAAAAAAAAGAGAAAAAAAAGAAAGCTTTTTAAAATCTAATCTTTCTTCTCTTAATCTTTACTACTCTTCACTGTCTCCTATCACTATTATTCCACGATGCCACATATAAGCTTTTTATTTTTTTTTTTCCTCTTTTTTTAAGAAAACAAATCTTGAGCTATTCTGACAAAATTGACATTCATTTTTATCATATAACAGTTGCAGAACTCGTTTCAGATATATTTATTAAAAATATTTTGATCAATTAATGGACCATTATTTGCAAATTATGCATTACTCATTCATTTAGGCAGCATTTTAAAGTTTAGAGATCAACTGATAATTGAAAACATTTTAATTACTAAGAACTATTGTGGAAATGATAGTTTTGTAAGGTGTTTTTCGCATTTTACGATTAAAAATCTCCAAACTTAATATGTATTCATTAATTAACATTCGTTAATATCTTTCATTCGTTGTCATTTGCAAATGATAAGCTATGATGAAGAAATAATAATAATAATAATAATAATAATAAATAAACAATGCATAACATTCACTCATTTCATCGAAATTTCTTCTTATTGCATTTTAAATTAATTACGTTTACTTTATAAAATTAGGTTTATATTTTTTTCAAGTTTACGTATTACATTTACTATTAAAATTAAATCCGATGCAAATGATTCTTTGAAGGAGTGGAAATTTTTAACTAAAAATTTTGTTACTTTTTGCAATTTCATGAATTAAAAAGAAAAAAAGAAAGGAAGAAAAAGGAAAGAAATAAAAAAGCTACACTAAATGCGTATTAATTAAAAATTTTTTTTTTCTTCTAAATACACAGCATTTCAGTCAGTGCATTATTTTGAAGGTTTAAATTTCCGGAGTATTTCAATCAGATAATACATCAATGATGACAATCGGAAGAACTCAATTTTAGTATAATCCCACATACTGAAACAAATTCTTTTATTACTTGTCAAGAAAGATGGGCTTACTCATAGGATTATCAGGAAATCCTATTTTTGTTTACTTCAAAACTTAAATATTTCTATTTCTCAATTCGTTAATGTTTCCAGAAGAAGTAATATATTTAGTATACATATAGTAAACTTTTCTTTTTTTTTTGCAAATATTTATTTTGTCTTAATTCAAGTAAATAATTCGATATTATAATTAAGATATTTGGATATAGTTCAAATTATCCCGAAAAATGTTAGCAAATTTTATCTGATTTATTTCAAGTTTCTATTAAAGTATGACATATAAAAGTAAGTTAAATTTGTTTCTTTTTTCTGTGCTATTTCAATTATTTGTGGTTTTCTTGGTGTAAATAAAAGCGATATGAGAGGTCAAGGTCATAATCAGAAATGACAACACTCTAATTAATGGGTAAAACAGACTAACTAATCAATCACTGAACTGACCTCTTTTCATTTTCAAATTCTCTGCTAATAAGAATATGTCTCCCTCTCTCTCCCTCTCTTTTTTTTTAAAGCAATAGGCTTTTGATAACGACGATGTGGTACAATTGATGAATTAAGAATACCTCGAAACCTCTAAATTAAATCAATCAATAATGAACATTAAAAATCAATGATCTGATATGAATTAAATATAATTTGTTTATCAGTTTAATTTTTGTTTTTCTTTTTCTCAAGACTAACAGTCATGCATTTATTTGTTGTTTACTAAATTACTCTTCACGATGTGTGACCAATCATTTGGCAGTATTTAACATAACAACGATGTGACACAGTTTAAAACACAGTTAAAAATAAATTTTTTGTGACACAGTTAAAAATAATTTTTTTTTTTTGAATAATAAAATTCTTCAAAAATTGGAAGAAATTGAAAAATTAGTTATTTTCAGCGCTTGTTCCAAAGTATAACAAAAAGTACAATTGTTCTTTTCTTTTTTTTTTTGTCAGCAATTCATGAATTGAAAAATTTTCACTTTTATTTACATTCCATTCACACAATGAATAAAAACAATTTTCTGTTTCTATTACTCAATGAGCAAATAAAATACTAATTAATTAATGAAATGTTAAAGTTTCATTCCTTATAAATTATGGATTGTGTTAAGTAATAATATTATTAGACTAAAATTCAAAATTATTATTTTGGGTATATTATGGGTAAAATCTAAAAGTTCTTATTGCTTGATTTTAGAGCAAAATTGTTAGTATCAATCTTTGATAATAAAAATTCTCATATGGCCTTATTATGCACACCCAAATGACTTTATCAAATGGGACAAGAGAAAGGGAAAACACAGAGACAAAGAGAGGGAGAGGAAGGGAGAGAGGGAGAGAGAAAGGGAAAGAAATGATTGAAAGGAATAATAGAAAGGGTAATCAATGAGTAAGAAAGAGACACGGAGGTGTAATAGTTAAATGAAGGTGTGGTAATGATAGTAATAGTAGTAGTAGTAATGTTAGTAAGCACGGCAGGTAGTAGTAGTATAAGTTTCTAAATTCGATCGATCTTCCTCTCTCCCTCTCTCTCTCTCCCTCTCTCTTCCTTTTTCCTTCTATCTCTCTTTCCCTCTTTCTCTGTATTATCCCTTTACCTCTCTCTCATCCAATTTTTCTTCATTTTCCTATGTTTATTCCACCAATTTTAATGATTTTTCTAACACTCAAGAAAAAAAAGAAAAATTTCGAACGCAAATTGTTTTTTAGCTACATTACTTCTAAGAACAGTTAGCATTTTTCTTTTATTTTACATTGTCTTTTCATTCTTTCTTTTTTGCTTTTTGAAAATTTTAATTTTGTTTTGTTTTTCTTTCTTTTTTAAAACTTTATTAAACTAAAATAAAACAAAAAAAAGAGATGAAAATGAAAAAAAAAATGAAATATTATTTCATATGATTAATTATCATATCATATTGATAACTAACTATAAGTATTCATTGTTTTTAACAATTTAAAAAAAAAAAACTAAAAATCTTTTTCTGCCTTCTTATTTAATTGTTTTCTGATCGATGGATGAATAGATGGATGCATAAATGCTGGATAGATGGATGGATGGATGAATCGGTTGGTTTGATAAAATTCAATTTTCATCATTCATCTCTAATCCTTGTTGCTTACTACTTACTATTTACTACAATTACTACTTACTACTATTTCATTCATTGATTTTTATAAATTTGAAAACGTATTTAACTTTATGATTCATTTTTAAAAATTTCATTATTAAAATTAGCTATGATAATTTTTTTTTTCAAATTTGCACTTAGTTTAAATATTGCTGAAATATCTATAAAATAAATGTTTATAAACAACAAATGCATTTCATTAGAAAAGCAAAAAATAGATAAATAATTATCATAATAAAAGAAAGGAAAGTCCTTTTCCTTTTTTTTTTTTTTTTTGTTTAATTAAATAATTGTTTTACTTTTCTTTTTTAATTTTTGAATTCTTTTAACTAAGAGAAGAAAAAAAGAAAAGGAAAACAAAATTTACACTTTTTAATGTGTATTTTGAAAGTTTGTGTTGTTTATTTTAGGATGTTTTTGCTATTGATTGAGGTTTGAAGTGAGAGACAAACTTCTTTGCAACTAGCCATCCATCGTCTAATCGATTGTCATTCTGCTTAGATATCCGTCAGTTGTTGTTGGCTTAGAAATATATTTCACTTTATTTATAAATTAGTCATTTGTGATGATTTCATACTTGAAACCGCATTACATTTTTAATTTCTCATCCTCAATTATTTTTATACTTTGTACATTTCATTTCATTTCATTTCATTCCTTTTCATTTCTTTTTTTCCTTTTTTCTTTTTCTACTTTTAAAATATTTGGCTGAAAGAGAATTGAAAAATGAAGTGGAAGGAATAAATAAATATATAAATAAAATGATAGTTATGAATGAAAGTGATGCATGAATTTGATCTTTTTTTTCATCCCAAAAAAAAAAAAAACCAAAATTCTTGCATACCACTTTTTTGTATTGAAAAATTCCTATTTTTCTCCCTCTCTCTCCCTTTCTTTCTCTCTCTCTCTATATATTATATATATGTGTGTGTGTGTGAAAAAATATGTGAAAATATAAATGAATTAATAATATTTTAATTAATAATTTTATTAATGTAAAAAGATGAAATAATGAATTAGGTAAAATAAATAAATAAAATTAACACACATATATACGTATTTATGTAAGATTTAAAATTTATTATCCATTTAAGGAGTACCACTAATTATTCCTGAAATAAAGATAATAAAATTTCAAACACTAATAGCTATATAACAACAGCTTAAACCAATAAACAATCTTTCCTTTACTATTTGTCAAATTTTCTATCGATTTGAAATCTCTAAGCAGCTTTATTATTAGTCACTTTAAATTCAACAATAAATATTTTCCCTTTCTCTTCCAATTTTTTAATTTCTCTTTCTCCTTCTTTAGTTTATATTATTACCTTGTGTAGTTGTTGTTATATTTTACTTATAAATAACAAATAATTAATAATATATTTGTATATTTGATTATAATAGCAATAATAACATAATGATAGAGAAATTTCCTTTCATAATTTACACATATTTATTATTTCAAAATTACAAAAATTTAATTTTATATTAACACAAGAAATATGTAAAGAATATAATATTTTATTATATTGTACGGATACGTAATTTGTTCATATTTCAATTAGCATAGCATTTCTACTTTTTCTTATCAGTGATCAGAGTCAATTAATCATTCAGTTAATCAGCCTTATCATTTGTCGAGAAATCATAGGTGTTTGTTAGGGAACATTTGAATAATTTGTGTTGGTATTAAACAAATGTATTGAAAAGGAACGACTTTAATTCACTATCAGTTACGATATACAAGTATTAATCTATAACAACAATATACTGATAATTTCATAGCAATTTGAAAGGTTTACGAATATGAGATAGAGAGATTGTACGGAAGAAATAAATTAATGGGAAATTTAAAGGATTTAAATTAATCGAATTAAATAAATGTGAAAGAATAGTCCAATTGTAGCTTGCTGATACCACAAAAAACCGACAAAGTGTTTAAATCCTTATATAGTGGACATTGGCTTGCAACAAAAACGCATGATTACAGTGATTAAAGAGTTATCAGATGATCTTTGCTCTTTGTATAGTAAAATATATATACAGTTAAAAGTGGATTTTAACATTATATCAGTTACTGATAAGAATGACTGTTGGATTAGAAAAATTTTACAATTTGATATGGAACAAAGGAGTTATTTTTAACATATTAAACAATGCACATACGTTTTTGTTAATAGTTGAAAAAATATTATTAAATAGCTCAACTACAACGGGAAGATCAGAGTTGGATAAATGATTGCTTATTTAAATGTAATGTAAAACAGTTTTATATTTATTTAAAGAACGTTCAATTAAGACAATCTTTAGTCTTAGGCGATTAATACAGTTTTACTTCCACACAATATTATAATTGAATTTTTTGCGACATCGTTTATAACAGAGTAAACCTTGGAGTAAACAGATTATTAAATAACAATAGATGCTGGCAATTTTCTCAGTTCGCAAAAAAAAAAGGAAACTCGAATAATACGAGAAGGAAGCATTTACGATTTTTATCATTATCGTTATTATTATTATTGTAAATAATACTATTATAATAGTATTGTATAGTAATATATAATAATAATATTATGTAATAATATTATTATCATATATAATAATTATTAATATTATAAATATTACTGTTATTATATAGTAATAATAATATTATTACAAATATATGCTTTTTAATATAACTCAATTTTAAACGATAATTATTAATTATGTGTGAATGTCATTTTGCAGCAAAATTTCCTACAATATTTGTAAAGCAAGAAAACAAAGACTTGCTTTCTGGCTGAATAATGGACTATCATCATATATATTATTATTAAATAACAAAATAATAATAGTTATAGTAATAGTGATAGTAATAATAATAGTAATAATAATAATGATGATAATAATAATAATAATAATAATAAAATGATAACACGTACAATGTTTTAGTGGCCAGCGTTTGAGAATAACGTTTACGTTTATTTTTACATTAATAAGCGTAATAAATTTAGGATAAATTAAGGTCGTTAAAATGCTCTCTACTGGTCTACTTTTATCCATCGTTGCTGCGGTCGTCCTATGCGATAGTGACGCAGAAAGTGTGGTACGTGAAATGACAAGCACTAAGGTTAATTTTTTAAGATGTCATTGTTTGGAAATAACTTTCTCATCATAGTTGACTAATTAATTAATTAATTAATTGGCTTCTTCATCTGGACCAGTTTAACTATTAATTAATTATTAATTTTTTTCATACATAATATTCTGCAAATATGTGCATATCTATTATATATCTTTTTTTTTTTTTTGTAGAAAAATAATTTTTTTAAAAGTAACTGTATCATTTATGAAGGTATAAGTTAACCTTAAAAAGATATAATTTAATTTCATCTTTTGTTTATTTTCATTTGCTTCCCATTATGAATAATGCTTTACTCATTAATCTTAGCTGCTCTTCACTTATCCATTTTAATGGCAATCTAAACAACTCAGAAAATGGGACAGTTTGAATGACAGAAAATCAGTATTATAGCCATATTTTTAGGAAGTGATATGGAATTTTCTCTATCAATTCTAATTCTTCCATAAAATTTCTCTTTAAAAAAAAGAAGAAAAAAAAAACGAAAGTCCAAAAAAAAAAAATTCAGATTTTACAACTTCAAATAATGCCGGAATTTTTATAAAAGTAACAAATTTGAATCAAATAAAAAGAAAAAGTTAAATTATAATGAAAATGTAAATTTAACNAAAAAAATTTTTTTTTCTCAAAATTTATTTGAAATAAATTATATAAATATATTCCATACATTTATTTCTGATTATTATTTTCTCTATCAATGAAAAATAATTTCTATTCTGTTTTTATATTTTATAGGATGGTGCAACATGGTGTCCAGTACCGGTTGTTGGTACACAATGTCCTTCATCAAGCATTTTTCATTACTACAAATGTTGTGGTACTGCTAACAAAGAATGCTGTTTCAATCTACAGGTTAACTTTTCTCTCATTTATTTATAAACTTTTTTTTCTTTTTTTTCAAATTTACTTTTAACTTTTTTTTGTTGTTTGATTTTTTTGTTGTGATAAGATGAGATTAGATAAGCAGTGATAAGATAAAAGTAAAGAGATAAATTCAAATGTTTTTTTTTTTCTTTTTTTCATTCTTTCATTCTTAATTTTTATTTGCACATTTTTTTTTCTTCCCTTTTCTTTTTTTCATTATTTAAAAATTTGAAAATAAAATAAATTAATTTTAGACATGGGTTATTGTCGTTTTGGCAGTGATTGCAGTAATGATGCTTGCATCATTCGTACTTTCAGTTCTACGCTGCTTATTTTGCCGTCGTTGATTAATTTTTACCAGTTTTTGATGAAATATGAATCATTCATTCAGCTATGAATTTCACCTAAATTTGTTGTATACTTTTTTTTTTTCATTTTTCTTTTTTTGAATTTTAAAATAATTTGTGAAATGAAATCTTATGTTACATTCATTGAAGCATATAATGTTTTTTCCCAAATATTAAATTGAACAACAAGCGAACTTATATATCACATTTCAACAAATTGATTCATTCTCTTTTTTTTTTTTTTAGAAATGAAAAGTGATTCGAAAACTATTAAATTGTTTTAAAAAAAGATATTGATTTTAATTGATTATCGGATGACTCAAAATTTATTTAATCTGGTCTTTTACTAAAAATTTTTTAACGGTTTGCACTGATTATTGCTTCTTTTTTTTTTTTTGAGAAGGGAGGTAACAATTATTTACATAAATGTTTTTTCGAAGAGTTATTGAAATTTGTTTTATTTTTAGCAACAAAACTGAAAAAATACTAAAATGTGTTGTAAAACTTAGCATTACAAACTATGTTTCGTTGGAGTTTGTTTATTAATTAACACCTCTTATAAACTTATTGTAATAATACATTGCAATATGTTTTCTTTGCAAAACTAATTAATTAATTAATTAATATCATTTTACTACTTTTTCCCATATATTTTATTTTTATTGGAATACTGTGAAGAAATGTGAGTGGAGAAAGTCTTGAAATAATTTATTTTTCTTGAATTATTTCAACTAATTATTATTTAACAAAAAGCAAAATTTTTTTGATTAATTCGAAAGTAATAGAATTTATTAAACTAAAAAAAGAGTATATTTATTTCAATTATTAATTATAACATTAATACTAACATTATTATATCCGCTTTCATTCATTTCACTGCACTTTTACTACTGAGCGTCGTGTTTTGCAATTTTCTTTTAAACAATCATAAACAATCATTTTTTACTTAATTAAAATTATGAGCTTCGCTTAATCCTTTTTTTTTAAATTTCAGTTCTCTTTTGCAATTTTAAAATGCATAATCCTTAAATCCCACTTTTTTTTTTACTCATTCACTTTTTTTTAATAACATAAGTTTCATTCTTTTTTTTCTTCTGATCAATAAGTGTTATTATTGTTTTGCATAGCAAACTACTTTTTTCTTTGTATTTTTTCTCGCAAAATTTATCAAGCATTTAATAAAATTTTTTTTTTTTTACTGATAATTGTATTTATACATATGATTAGCATAATATCGTTTGATAAAATCAATTAGGAAGAGAAATATATTTCAATAATTTGAGATATTTGAGAATCTATTGAAATAATTTTAAAAAAAAAATCAATTAGGAAGAGAAATATATTTCAGTAACTTGATATATTTGAGAATTTATTGAAATAATTTAAAAAAAAAAATGTACTAAACATTTTATGATAGTAAAAAAGATGTCGAAATTTCTTTCTGATCATGAAAAAGACTGAAAAAATTAGTTCAGCCTCATTGATTCTTTTCTTCTTTTCAAATTTCTCAAACTTAGACAATTAAACCTTTATTTTCACATAATGTTAATATAACAACGAATTCAGTAATAAAATAAATTTAATAATAATGATGTTGAGAATAAAAAAAAAAAGAGACAAAGAAGAAAAAGTGCACATTACGTCCGATATTTCAATCGACAGAGAGAGAGCTCAAATAGATTTGCACAAATAAATTTTGTGTTACAAGCCGGGACCAAAAGTCAGGGATAAAAATGTGTAAATTGTTTATTTGGGTAAAATTAAAGTCAATTCAATCAGATGAAGCAAGGGAAAGAAGGATATCATATCAAAATCATATCATATCATAATAAAATTAACTTTACGTCAAAAATTAAAACTGGTTTTGAGAATGATAGAAAGGTATAGGTGCAGAAGAAATACAAAAAGAATGAAATAAATAATGAAAGTAAGTCGATATTCTTTAGAAAAAAGGAAGAGTACTGATGAATGAACCATTTGAAAATAATTGAAGGGATCATTTTCCAAGGTAAATGCATTTGAAAAAAAAAAGCATTACAGTCTGTTAAAGACATTAAAAAAATTATTTCCATCGATTTATATGAGTTCTATTTGAAAATTTCATTTGAATGAATGAATGAATGAATGATTGCTATTTGATGAATAAGCAGAAGAATGTTTATCAATTGTCATAAAGTGCATTAAATTCAATCTTTTCTAACTGAGAGAATAGATAGATAGATAAGATAGATGCATCATTATGTAAGAAAGAATCAACAAAATAATGGCTGTTAAAGAATAGATACAAGTGAAAAAAAGAAAACAAAGAAAAATTGAACTAGTCGAGAAAATGCTTCCAGAAATGAAAATAGTAGAATTTAATGAATATCTAAAATTTTTGGGATATGTTTTATAAGCCAATTTTAAGAGGCAATTGATAGAAAGAGAAGACATAATGGAGCTACAAAGAAATTAGTAATCGAATGTTTAAAAGTAGAAGCAAAAAAAAAAATATGTAATTGATTTAGCTATAAATAAGAAGGATTTTATACATTGCTTGGGAAAAAATTTGAAGGAACGATACGGCAATAAACAAAGACGAATAATGAAATGAGAGTAAAGAAAGTATTGAAAAAATTTTCCTCAATTAAAAAACATTATGGGAGAATAATCGAAATAAATCAATTGTGGAGAAAGAACCATAGCTGAAAAGCTAACAAATTACCTCTCAGGTAACCTGATAAAAGAGAAATTTAATAAGTCTGAATGAATGATGAAAGAATTCTCGAGTGTATATTTTTAAAAGAATATAGAAAGTAACAGGAATCATAGAAGTTATGAAGGATATTAATCGTTTTGAGATTTAAGGAGTGAATGCAACTTAATCAGCGTAACAATAGTCAACAAAAAAATAAATAAATAAATAAAATAAAATGAAATAAGGATTGGAGGTGTTACTGATATCAAAAGTTATTTGATCAGAGTGATAACGTATGGAAATAAAACATTGTTGGGAAGTGTAAAGAATTCTCGAGTATATACCATAGAATTGATTATTGATAAAATAAGATATCAGCAAACCGATACAATCAGGGAATCATTGAAGGAGAAATGAAGGACGCCCAGAAATAGGGACGGTTTTTTTTTTTAAGTTTAGTGGAAATTTTGAATTTAGTTTCGAATTTAGTAAAAACAAAAGAAACCATTTGGATTGATAGATACAGAAATAGGTACTACTACTATTAGACGAATTAGGTGGCAATCAGTGCTTTATGGAAAATTGAAATCCTAAATAAAAACTTATACAACGAAGAGTAGAACTATTCAAAGAGAGAAGAAAATTGAAAACTTGAAGTTACTTAAACCAATATTCAAAATCATTAAAATTAAAGAATGAAGATCCAAAATCAAAAAATAAGAAAACAAAAATGAATTTGAGAGAATTTTATGTGAATATCAATGTTAACAAGGGAATCAATTAGTCAGCAGAAAAAAAAAATTACGATTCATTACAAAATTTCTAGGTATTAAATAGAATAGGAAGAAGAATCTATTGCAATGGAGATGGAATATTGTTAAAGACAATTTGCAATTAAAATGTCTGTACTATAAATTTTGGCTCCAATTTTTAATTCGATAGAATTACTATGTTCTACCATAACATTACGAATTTGACCTTTGGAAAATCAAGGTTATTCCCGAAAAAAAAAAAGAATCCAATAGCAAATTTGTTGGATGTGATAATAGCAGCAATAGGAATAAAAAAAATTTTTTTTTTTAAAAATGTGATATCTATGGACCGAAATAGTATTTGCACAATATATTGAATAAAAAAACCTTCAATAGAGTCGAGAATATATTACCGATAGAATGAGTGAAAAGAAATTCAAAATTTCATGTTTCATAAAAGTGAATTATCACCGATTTACGCATCATTACAAATTTAATGCTTTTTTATAATCGGTCAGTTTTTGATCATTTTTAAAAATTAACATTAATGAATTTAAGTAGCTGTTACACAAGGAAAAAGAGAATTCCGCTATTAGAAATTATAAAAACAAAAAAAAAAGGAAAAAGTTTAAAATTTAAAACTTAAAATCTATTACAAAAAAAAAAAAAGGTAAAATTCTGGAAAGACCTCAACAAAAAAAAAAAAAAACAATGTTCATTCATTCAAAAGTTTCTGCAATAAAATTTATCTATTTTAGCTTCATCAAACAATTAAACTAATTCTTTCAGCATTTTCTCATATTAAAACAAATTTGAAATGGAAAGAATGACAAATAAAGTTATGGAAATTAACCATGACATGTCTCATTCAATACCACCATCAACTGCAGATCAATTATTATTACTACCTGCAGATAGCGCTTGTTTTACACCTAATACCTCCTCAATCAGTTCAGCATTATCATTTGATAATCATAATTATGATGACAATGATGATAATGATAATGATAATGGCTTTCTCTTCATATCTACTACTCCCGAATTAGAAGCAGTAAAACAAAAAGGAAATATGGGTAATAATCTGACTCTAAATAATGCATACACCAAAGTAGGTATGGATGAAATTTCATTTCAAATAATTGAACAAATTGATGACAAAATATATATGCAATATATATCTCTCAATTGAAATGTGTAATATGATCTATTCATAAAGGTTTATCTGTTTTCTTTGATTTTTCTACATGTGCAAATGATTTCATATATTCAAAGTCTTATCTTCCAATAATTTCAGAAACAATCAAAAGAGATGGTACTGAATTAAATAATAACAACTGGTTGGGTGATTCTAAATCAGCTTATAGTTTATTCGAGACTGAATATGATATTAAAACAGGTGAGAGTGTTTTTTATGTTTACAATGATGATAATATGAAAATGCTTTTTGAGCATATTATCAATCATAAACAATCAGTGCATGCCTGCTACATGAACATTGATAAATTTTATCTATATGGAATACAATGGCATTAAATTTTTTATATGGAATACAATAGCACTAAATTTTTTATATGGAATACAATAGCATTAAATGCTATTTTTGATTTGAATATAAAATGAAATTTCAGGAAATCGATATAAATTTCCCGACTGGACCTGGTCCAATCATTCCAAAACTGATTCATTCCCTAAAGCAAACATAGACAAAATCCATGCCTCATCATCATTTTATCATTTGCTCGATATGAATGTTGGACCTGGTAAAAAGTACAATTTAAGTTTAAGTACTAAATATCACTTTAACTTTATGAGGCTAACAATTTAAAAGACTCAGGCAGTCAAAAATCCATGTGCACCAAATATTTACTGAAAGCGTGATTCTATCTGCAGTAATCAAATTAGCCAAAAAAAAAAATTAGTTTACGTATGTATACAAGACGTCACGTAAAACAACATGAAATCATTCAAAAGAACGAAATGTATCAATTTTGAAATTCATTTCTTTCAGCATACGATTTACTTGCCTGCACTATTTGATTAATGTTATTTGATCTTTTCAGTGATTATTACTTGACCTATTTCAGTAGATAATGTAGCACAGAAATTGCATATCCCATCACAATATCAATTAAAAGAATTGCAAAACTTTGCACCATACGTTAACGTCACATATGCTGAACGAACACCTACGGTTTGTCAGTTTCTCATTTCCGTTCTAAGTCCCAGCACCAACAATCAAAGAAATACCGATATTTGCTCAAAAATCGGGCAACTTTCTCACCAAAATTTATGATAATTAAATTTTTATGAGAAAAGATTAAAGAAATCAAAACATACATTTACAAATTGAAGGGAATTTTGGTTGTAAAAAATATGTAAATTTAGGTGCCATACCTTCCGCATACTTTAACCAGATCGGAATATATATTTGGTGAAAATAGCAGCAGTGTAGAACAATACAATTTATGATACATTTCTTTCAATTTGTCACAAAATTGTCATCATAAGGCACCATGGAAATGCAATAAATATATATACTAAGATGAAGTTAAGAATACTTGGAAATTTGTTGGAATATATAGTTGAAAAATGATACACCTGAAAATGTTAAGAAGCAATTGCACAGGAAAGTGAAACTTCGACATGATTTCCTGTCATCAACCATCGATTTACATCAATAAATAGGGTCAAAAATCCGCTGGACGACAAAATCGATTTCGGAACGCAAAGCCTGCTAGCGTATCGGCAAGATCTTCTGGAGAATCCTCTTGCACGGCATGACCTGCTTTCGGCAGTATCGTTTCTTGAAATTTGCCCTGCATTTGTCCTACCTGCAAAGCTGACGAAACTTATACCTCATTCATATTTTTCTAGATGAGATTATGAAGAAAATTTTTTTGCATACAATTGACGTTCATTTTCTAATTTGTGAACTTAATGAAAACTATAAAGCAGATATGAAGTGAGAAAATAGAAAACAAAAGTAGGATGAAACAAATTAAATGTACAATTAAATCGGTGTCTAGTCTATCAATGCCAGCAAGAACTAGAAGCTTCGGTACACGACAGCCGAGAAATAGCTTCGAAAGGCCCTTGAACCATCCAACCCAATGCGGTTCCGTTTTAGACAAATCAATTCTCCATGTATACAACTAAAATAGCTTTACACTAAGTTTTACAATACATGAAAAGCCTTTGAAGGACTTATTTTTTAAGGCATATAAAAGTAACACAAATGTAATATATTAGTAAAATAACAAAATAAGCTCACATCGCCAGTCTTTTTAATTTGAGCAGGCATAGATACACGAGCAGCTCGAGAATTTTTTGCCGTTCCCGATTTACAGCACCATTCTACTGCGGCTTAAATATATTAAATTAATTTGGACTCTTCAAACATATCAAAATCTAAAAATGACATTCGTCTGAAAGTTCAAACCGTTTAATTTCGCTATTTCAACATTTAACTGCGGGCATAGGAAAAATTGTTAGAGATTACAAACCACTCCTTTTCTCATTTGCTTTGTATTAATTTGTATCTCCTTATTTTTAACAGAATGAATAACCAAACTGCATAGACATACCACCGACGCTGCCAAATTTTTGCGGTCGACTTTTTAAAAAATGTTTCATTGTGGTCAGTGCTTCCATAGCTGTACCTTCTACAACATCAATGACAGCAATACCGATCACAGTCTTTAAACGACCACTAGCTGCTACATGTACTGCAAGGGCACCACCCATACTGAAAAAAAAGAAACTAGTTAATATCTTTTCAGAAATGAAGACGAGAATTAATGTAAAATCGCGAACTGATGATTAATAAAGATTGACTTTTTGAAATTAGTATCAACAAGATAACCTATGTCCTATTATAAATGTTGGGGTTGCTTCGCCTGCACATATATTTTTATGTATTTCCACAATATCTTCTGTTTGACGTTCGGTAGATAAATCCTGCTCATCCGTTGTACTTGTATCACCGTGACCTCGCAAGTCTGGTGCTACTATTCGGCACTGTAGTTGTGATGAAAGCTTTTCCTAAAGTTATAATGGGATGAAGTTATAATCTAAACACATATAATGGATAAAGCTACCAGAATAATGTACAATTTATATAGAATCTGCTGCTGGTCGCTATATCTCCTACCATGACAACAATTACTTCATTTACTTAACGTCTAACTAAGATCGCACTGCATATTACCACACTTGAACAATAATTTTTATCAAGTGACCGTTAAAAAAGTGTTTGGGAAAACTCACAAAAATTTTCGACTGGATTAAATGATATCGTTTGAAAGAGAACTGTATTAATGTCGAAAATTGAGAGAACTTACTGTTACGACTGCCCATGTTAGACCAGAATAACCTCCGCCGTGAAGCATGTAAAAGATGGGTCCAACGTCTCCTTTTGTATAAACGCAAAAAACACCGTCGCTAACGTTCAAACTAAGCTTCCTGTCAAAAAATTCATTCCATTCGAGTGGTGTCACATCCATCATAGTACCACGACGAAGTCCTTTACTCGTTGATGGCACTGTCCTAAAACTTTCCAAGTTCAACAAAAAATAAATTACAAAGCATTTCTGCTTACTAATATCTGCTCCTAAACAATCAAAAGTTGGATCTTTTTAGGTTAATGAAGGTGCTTATAGCAATTACTTCTCCGTAATTATTATTTTCAAGTTCATGAAATTAGAGCGGTTTTTTCTTGTTCTTTCATGTAGATCAGAAGCAACTATTTTTGTACCGGTCTAAAACTTTAATAGCCTTTTGAGTAAATACATAGAGACTTTAAAGATAACTTACTCGGCTGCAACGTTACTTCCATCTTCACTCACTGTTGGTAATCCTTTCCTTGCCAAAACTTCTTTGCGCAGTGAACTCATTTCCCACGTGACACCTTTTCTGCGTGTGTTAGACGTACAAAATAGTTATAAGTGCTAACAATTGGGAGCCGAATAAAAGAGATGAATTATGCAGAATGCTGACAAAATTACACTGTAAACAAGTAATTACAGCAGAGTTATTTTGTATAATAAATTTAGAATTAGTAACTGATGCAATATAAAATAGCTCCGTTAGTACAAAAAAACTAACTAACCTTAAAAAATGACATAAATCAGAATCATAATATGAGAACACCTACTCTAAAATTACACTTCTATTGTGCTGTTCTACTATCATGTTACATCGCCATATTTATAGGGATTCCAAAATGGGAAGTTCCATGGTACATGTTATTTTGACTTGGAAATAATATATCAATAATGTATTTAGGCTAATTTAAGGGACTGCATATTTAAGAAATTTGCAAGCAAAGGTTAAAATATAAAAAACAACGCATAATATCTATCTTTAACTTTAGACAATGAACGAAGATGAAAAATATGCGAGTAGGAAAAATTGCAAATATTGGTTAAGATTCGCATAAAGGAAGATGAAAAAGAACGATAATCATTCGTAAAACTTAGACAGTAAAATTCATTAACATGAGATTTATCTAGCTGATTTGATAAAACATTCTTAACGTTCCTTTTTATGCTCTCTTTAATTTTCCCAGATCAAAATGTATTTCAAGATCATAAATGAATCACTATAGGTTTGTGTTTTAATTAGACGTCAATATATCAACATCTGATAGTATAATAGAATATAGCAGCAAAATATCATCTCTCATTGTTTTGTCTCATATAAAAACAATACTTAATAAATTAATATTAACTTATATTCTCATACAAAAACAATACTTAATAAATTAATGCTAACTTATATTCTTGTATAAAAACAATACTTAATAAATTAATACTAACTTATATTAACACCTTAACATCTCGAGAAAAAGTCTCGGGAACCACTCTCCAGCAATCAGTTTAGCATAAATTCAGGAAATAAGGCTCGGCCATTGCAGTGTTGGTAATAAACGGCAGCAGGATTTGAATTTGAAATTTAAGTGAAATTACTGAAGTTGCGGAAAATTTTCGGGATAGTAATGATTCGGATGCTCGCAACTAGTTCTAATCGTATTAATTGGTTCTCAAATTGAATCTAATCCTAATCGTATATATATGTAGCATAATTCAATCTAAGTTTTATCATAATTCAATTTAAGTTTATCCACCGTTGATGATTTACGATATTTTGTCTTTAGATAACATATTTTTATTGCTTTGTAATCATGAGCATATTTTTAGGTTCAATGTCACAACGATATAATTATACTATCAAAGCTTTAGAAGGACGACAATTTATTCAGCGTAATTTTGTAACACTTCCTGAAAAAGGCTTCAAATATAGCAATCGGGCGATTAGTTTAAATGAACGATTTTCAGTCATCGAAAGAGGTATTCATCCATTGGTAACATTATTTTGTTGATTTTATAATAGTTATTGTAATGATAAAACGGTGAACTGTCTCTAATATACAGTGATTGCAACTTAATGTTTTTAATTTTGACAATAAAGTTGATCGATGTTTATTGATTAATGATTATTAATTGTGATATTCTTTTTGCTCTTTAATATTTTTTTGATGTGAAGAATTTTAAAGTTTGTTAGGGAAGGAAGGTTTGTGAACTACATTCGTCTTTTTCTTTTCTGTGGTATGCATGCTGTAGCTTCAAAATCAGGTGAAGTTTAAGTTTAGCTATTACAGTTTATAACTGGACATCTATCATGGTATGCATGCTAGACAATATTATTCAAATAAGATTAATTTATTTTAGGATATATTCTTGTGCCAGATTTAAAAAATATAAAACGGGATTTCCAAAAGAATGTACGTTTGATATCGCGTGTACCAGTAACACGGAATGAACAAAAGCAACAGAAAATCTCAAATTTTGCCATAAAAACAAAGAAGAAGTAATGAACGATTCTTCACAGTGCTGTTTCCATGTAAATGCTAGTTTTATAGATTGTCTGTTTTTCGTTACAGCCATCCTTTTAATATTTTATTGACAACATGTTTGTTACGCTGGTTCCACTGATTGTCTATTTCCCTTCCTGTGATCCTTTCCGTTCGAATATTTTGTTGATAACATATTTGCTATCACTAGTTGTACTGATTGCCTGTTTTCCTCAACATGATTCTTCCAGTTTGAATATTTTGATATAACACGTCTGTTTCGTTGTGATTTCTTGCGATTTCAATATTTTATTGATAACATGTTTGTTACTGATTGTCTGTTTTCCAAGTATGAAGATAAAAACAACACCGGACAACAAAGTATTGTCATAAGTAACACATAGATTGTATTGATTGACTTTTTTCTTTATAATTCTTTCATTTTAAATATCTTATTGGTAGCATATATATATTACCGTTTTTACACTTTTATTACCCGCAAGTATGAAGATAAAAACAAAATCGAACAACAGAGTACTATCACAATATATAGAATAGTGTAAAAATTAAGGGATTTGAACTGTCAGGATTTGAACTGGGAAATTTTTGACGTGATATAAGCATGACACGACAAGCATCAATTCACTGGGCTAATAAAATACAAAACGACCATTTAATTATCAGTAATATTGATCAGCCAAAGATATAAGGATTCTTCTCCGGCGGAATTTTATGCCTTTGTGTTACACTAAGTACACCCAAACTTTCACCATATTTGTTTCCATACCACACTGAAACTTTTGTCAAGTAAATGTGCCACTTTTTTTTTATCGAAGATCAATAACTGAGTCATCCTACTGATTTTACGTCATTAGTTTTTATTTTATTTAAAATGTCAATGTGTATCAAGGTTTGTGTTCTGTTATGAAAAAAAATCCAGCAAAAGAACATATTACTATGAAAATTAAATAACTAAGTTGAAAAATTTTGGTGAAGTGGGTTTACCTAGAAGTTCGATCCCTTCGCTAATCGGTCTGAAGACTCGATAATAAACTGAACCATTGTATTGGAAAGCAATCAGATTTTGTTCGTTCTCAACTAAAGATTTCATGTCATTTAGGATCTTTATCAATTATTTTAAAAACAACTTAAGAACAACTAAGACCAAAACAGTATCCTCAATGTAGGAATAAACGAAGCTTCCTAGGAAGAAAAATGAACAAGTCATAAGCTAGCTTTCAGAAATATCAAAATTGTGTGGATTTTTTAAAATAGCTTTGTCTCGCTATCTTAGCAAAGAAGTCAGAGTGACTAAGCAGCCGAAAAAAAGAAAGCAAGGAATTAATCAATCAATACTTACATCTCGAACTATTTATGTAACGCATCCAGTTGGAATATCTTGGATCACTGCCGTCAATATATTGTGATGGTTTCCCACTGATACGAATTTCCCAAGAATAACCATTCTGATCGGCTTTCTTTGGATCAGACAACAATATTCCTAAACTATTCAGAAATGAAAATATTAAAATCAGTCACTATTCATTTTACATAAAAATTAAACTACCTTGATATGGGCCAAATACTAATCCTATTGGTATGTCCATTTTTGCAAAAACGCCCAACCCTGCTTTCGGAATTTTGGAAGTTTTAATTTCAAAAAAAGCAGGTAAAGTTTGTTCCGCTCTTGGCTTATTGTCCTCGCGTACCTGAAACAAGTGATAACAGCTGAAACATAACGACACTAGCACAACCCTCGTTAGTTCTTTTAGAAAATCAAGTTAGTCTGGAATTTAGAGAAATTTGAAGCACAGAGCATGCATTCACAGATAATTACTAAATACATATTTACCTTGCCTTAATATATATGAAAAAGTATTAATATATGAAAATTATAAATGAGCAGTGAATGAATGAATAATACAACCTACTTCTCTATCACTAACAATAAATAGCGGATGTAGTCGACATGATGCTCGATAGTAAACTCCACAAAGATCACAATCTGAAAAATATTTTTTAACAATTAGATAAACATATTTTTCTTTATAAACAAGAAAAACCATAAACATACGTATGTAATCGTCATCCTCTAATTCTGATTCTGCCAAAACAATGCCGAAAGTTTTCAACTGCTTTTCTGAAAATACAAAACAGTAACTAATAGTCGATTAAGAACAAATGTTCTTAAAATTTTGGGAATGTATCAAACAGATAAAGGTATGAGTTCAATCACTCAATAATATTTGAAATTTTCACCTAAGAAATCTCAACATTTTACATGAACCAGAAAGTTATGTATAATAACATTATGCATGCCGTATGCGTATCGGTGTAATCTTCTCTGTTTTCTCAAGAAATCAGATTAATTATGAGTTTGAAGGAATTAGAAATATATAGTATGATATCTGGTTGACCTTGCCAATAAATGCCATAAAATCATATTAATTGCTACCTGATAATTTTTGCAATAGACAGTACTTCGAATTGTTGCAGTCACTATGCACCAATTTGACCGTTCGTTCTACAGCATCGACAACAAGACACATCTATAAATATAAAAGTCATCATTTTTGATGAATGTACTTCAAAATACAGCAATTAGAATTTGGTCCTAGAAATTTCAAACAAATTTCACGCCACCGACCATTGAATAGTTGTCTTTATCTGAAGATATTATATATTACATGCAACCTGCATGAAACAAATGAAAGCAATGAAATGCTAATGTAACAACCGGATGAATAATCAAAGAAAACGAAATGAAACGATATTAAAAAACGATAAATATAGGGGTAAGAAATGAAATTAAAGCAAGTAGAAATAAAAGAAAAGAAAGCAATGACACTTTTTTTTGTCAACTTATTCTCGACGAAAAGTAATCCTTTCATTTTTCAAGATTGATAGTATTCTTAAAACCTTTTCCGTAATCGATGATATCATTAAACCTTTTCCTTATGCTCTGAATACACCGTTGTACGCATCTTTTTAAATAGCTCTCTAAATACAAATCAAGAAAATGGCTCAATATTATGTTTTAGTATTATATTAGGATTATGACTACCTGTTGTTAACTTAAATATAGCAGAAAGTATGCGCATACATTTATTTCCTTTATTCTTATATTGGAATTTATCTGAAGTACTATGGAGAGATTTTATTTGCGTAATGACTACATAGCTAAATCCAGCAATTGATAATAGTTAAATCTAGAGATTCATTATCGAGAGTCAAGCGAAAATGAGTACTCAATGACCGGTAATAACTAATAATAGGTAAATTTATAGGATCACTATCGAGAGTGATATAGAGAAAATTGAAAGTGATAGAAGGATATTTTCATCGGATAGAAGTTCGCTTCGATGATAAAAAAGCATTCAAAAAAGTGTTTTTTTCTTTTACAGGAATTCTAATAATTAAATTTAGTTGAAATAACAATTAGAAGAGAAAATGAGTCAAAGAAAGCTAAGCATACCTCTTCCTGAGTGGGACTACAACTCCGACGATCCAAGCACTCATCCATTGAACCAATTATACTTCCTGTAATTCTTGTAAATCAGTTACTATAATTTTAGTACATACTTCACTTAATTTGAAAACAAAAATATATCGTTTTTCATGAGATAACAAGTATAACTACTATTGAAGGCGGAATGAAGAACGATTAGTTATAATAGGAAATGGTCGATGTTAACTTGGTAAAGTAAACGTAGAACTGTATAATTTTTTATTCAGTTTGAAAATTCTAAATTTCAACTGAATTTAAGAGAGAGCAATATATTTATGTGCTTTCTGCTAGCTTGTGCAGTAGCAATTCTTGGGCAATTTTTCGAAAAGTGGAACATTAATCCTATTTCAATTTAATCTAACACTCCTTGACCTTATTTGACCCCACTAACAATTTAACTTGACCTATTAACCTACTACAATAAATACTAGCGGAATTAAAAGAATTAGGACAAAGAAAGAATACTTTATCTAGCACATATGCAACTCTTTCCTCATCCTGTGAGCTCCGCCTCTTGTTGCGAAGTTTCATTTCATTTTCCGGAAGTAAACTAAAACGTACGTGGGAAGATGAAGTTGTCACCGATCCGTTTGGGTTTAGAGTTCGGTAAACTTGGTAAGGTAAGTTATATGTTTTAATACCCACATATACTGTTTTGCTATCATTTATAGAAAAAGTGGTCCGTGTATGATTTTATTCCGTTAAAATTTACAACTTTATTTACTCTTACCTCATTCACCCAGTTATTTACCTATTCAGTCTCGTTTATCCATCCAATTTATTTATTTTTATATTTATGTACTTGCGTAGATTTATTTATCAAATAAATCATTGCAGATTTATGGACAATACAAATTTACATTAGCTCCCAATGAGCAAAGAGTATTCAAAGGATTTTGGAAAGATGCTATCATAAAGGTAAGCTTTTCTGACCATTTGGTCGAACTAAAATGTCAGAATGGTTGTCGAAACATTCATGTTCTATTATCAATCAGTGTTAATTAATTAACTGTTAACAGTTATGCTTAACTGTCATCGAAATGTTTAACTTCTCTATTTCCATCATATGTATCATTATTGGCCATTAGTTTAGAAGTGAAGTGATATGAACACTGATAAGCAAAATAAGGCAAAGAGTTATGACCTGATTACGAATAAACGAAATGAATGATAAAATATTCTGTGAATAGTATGGAAAATATTTTGTGAATTATGTAGTCTTATGTTCTTTGCAGATATTTTTAATATTTTCATGATCTTTACATATTGATGACTAAATATTATACTGATATACTAGGCTTTGAATGATAAATCATTGTTTTTATATATTATTTTGTTTTCTTTCCAAACATTTTACAATGACGGTGATTTATAGGTATTAAAAAATACATGGATCGATCGATGGTATCTCTGGCTGCCTCAAGGTGTACTATTCTATTTTATGACAAAGCTATGTGTGAAAATGAACTACGAAGCTTACCGGAAGAAACCGGAAGACTTCATCAATGAAGGTACACCAAAGGATGCATAGTTATCGTTTAGGGATATTTGCATAGTTATCGTTTAGGGATATATGTGTCAATTCAACATATTCGCATATTGTATCTCATAGTTTAAATCTTTACGATTCATTGATAATAGTTTTTTTTAAATATATATACATAATAATAAATAAGTTAAAATTTCAAATGCTTGGTCATGCAACGTGAAATGTGTCGAAATAATTCATTTGAGCTTTGTCTGAAAATAGTCAATTAAACATACCAACTAAAGCATCTATATAATATTATGGAAAAGTAATACCATATGAAATTTCCAATAATTTTATAATACTGCAATTATTGTGAAGGAAATTGTATGGTTTATTAAGTTTTTTGTTCGTTCACCACGGATCGAAATGCAGTTTACGTTTGGTGACGTATGAAATAGAGGCTTTTATATTTATACTACGTAAACTCTTGAAATGTTGAAAAAATTGAAATGTTTTAGTGGGACGAGTCAGTGCAAATTTGCAGTGATTGCTTATTGATTTACAATTTAATACCATTCGTTGTAGTTGATGCCAGGAGAGATGATTGCTTCTTTAATATGAACTGATCCTTAATGAAGTTTCATTTTCAGAATTAGTGCTTAAATGAAGTCGGTAACTTGAAAAGTGGGATCACAATATTTCTACTTTATACATTTTAATTTCGTAGAGATGAATAGCATTCGTAAATATATGCTTCCTTTTTTGCGAGTAGAACTAAGCGGGCAATAATATAGCCGGGTAAATAATAAATACTATGTGCTTTTTTCACCGATACGGATATATGAAAAGGTAAAATTTCGGCATATCTCAAGAAAGCTCGATCCGTTTATACTTATCTGGTAACGATGTAATAGAACGATTCATTAACAATGTGATGTCAAGGTTCAGCTCATTTTCCTGATTAAATTATCAGCATCTGGAGGTAACCCTCATGCTGAGAAAAACTGTTTTGAAGGTTTTGATCATGTTATAATATTGCAAATTAAAAATCAAATTTAGAAACAAATTGGAGTGACTGATACATTCACTTTTTTCTCAGTTTAAAAATGGGCATGAACAAATAATGTGTGAAATTTTGATAGTTCAAATTAAGCAATAATTTTTGTTTTTAAATTCCTATTCATGCAGTTAAACAATCTTTAGTCTATCTGAAAACCCGTCCAAAAAAGTCTTTGTAATGTGTACACAACTCCTGTAACATTTTATCAAAATTTGCACCACTTCACCAAATTTTTATCACTAAATGCACCATCTGTAAACATAAATACGAATGATATGCATCTCTTTTCTTCTCACATTGCTTAAAATTATCATTCATATATCAGTAAAAAAAAGAAAAATAAAATTTCACATATTTTTTACAAAGCAAACTTATAAATGTAGAATGTTCTTAAAAAAAAAAAAGAAAACTGGTAAAATTAAAATGCAAAAATTTGATCAAACAGATCATTAATTTAACATTAAAAAAAAATAAAAAAATAACACAAAAGAATCATACCACCGGTTAACATTAATATTAATAAAGACAAACAAACAATTAATAAATGAAATAAGGATTGTTTGATCAGAAGGCTATTGTTGATAGAATTATATTAAGGCAACTGAACGAAAGTGAATTAATAAAAAAAAAACAAAAGAATTGGAGTTTAGGAAAATTTAAATAACTAAAAATGGAATGGAAATGTGAATTAAAATTCATCGCTCATTTGAAAAAAAAAAAGGAAACAATTGTGAAAGTTTTTCGATTTTTATATATCAAAATTTGTGTAGAATATGCGATGATGTTATTATTAATAGTATCTGTTGATATTTTAATATTTTCATATCAATTTTTTTTTCTGATATTTTTCTGTTGAAATTTTTGAATAAATATAAATGTAGGTATTGCAGATGCAGATGAAAGAATATACGAATTGATCTTAATATGTAAGTTTTCATAAATATTAAAAAGTTCCTTTTTTCTTTCTTTTTCAAGTAACGTAAATTTTATAAAGTTGATTAAATTTTCCGATGATGAAATTAAATATCGATTTGCTGTTTCCTTTTCCCTTTTTCTTCTTTTTAACTTTTTGAACTATAACTTTTATTGATGGGTGTTATTATGCTATCATAACAATTATAACACTATCACATTATCATAACATCAGTTCTAACAATAGAATATTCAAATATTATATGTGACCAATTATTTAAAATAATTATTGAAATAAATATTTAATCTATAGAAATGAATTTACATATGAATACTGATATTACTGTCTCATTACTTATATTATAATTAAAAGAGTTGCACTTTGACCTTTTAGTACTTTGTATGCTAAATTGTTTGTTCAATTCTCAATGTTACCATTTATTTATTTGCTTTTTTTTGAAATAATATTAACTACCAATGAATTGGAAATCAACAATTAAAGCTAAGTAAACAATTAACAAATGATAGAGCATAAAAAGATTCGCTATAATATTTATGAAATATATTGAAAAGAAAAATATAACTTTTAGAATCAATAATGTATATTTTATTCATATGTAACATATATCATGTTTTGATAGATTAAATTAAATTAAACAAGAAATAAGTAAGTATTTTCATCTTAATTTATTTCTAATAGAAAACGTGAACCTTATGACGAGAAAAGGTCACGTAAAAACTTCATTCATCGATTAATTATCTTACATTGTGTTCTGTTGTCTATCTTCAAAGCCAACAAAAACATCAATAATGCTATTGATCAATAGCACCGCCCATCAGACGCTTAGATGTCGTCAGCTGATTGGTTGAATGCTGACGTGGACCAGTAAGCGTGCGATTTCTCAAATTGACAGTCTGACCGATGAATGGGTGGTTTTTTTGGGCAATTAAAATACTCACTAGATAGGTCATTTTAATCATAGTTGAGCATGTTGGCACTTCTAGGCTTTATTACTTACTTACTTCTTGGCTCTACTACTTTGCTGTTGTAACTTCTAGGCTCTACTACTTTACTCTTGTAACTTCTAGGCTCTACTACTTTACTCTTGTGACTTCTAGGCTCTACTACTTTACTCTTGTAACTTCTAGGCTCTACTACTTTACTCTTGTAACTTCTAGGCTCTACTACTTTACTCTTGTGACTTCTAGGCTCTACTACTTTACTCTTGTAACTTCTAGGCTCTACTACTTTACTCTTGTAACTTCTAGGCTCTACTACTTTACTCTTGTGACTTCTAGGCTCTACTACTTTACTCTTGTAACTTCTAGGCTCTACTACTTTACTCTTGTAACTTCTAGGCTCTACTACTTTACTCTTGTAACTTTTAGGCTCTGCTACTTTACTCTTGTAACTTCTAGGCTCTACTACTTTACTCTTGTAACTTTTAGGCTCTGCTACTTTACTCTTGTAACTTCTAGGCTCTACTACTTTACTCTTGTAACTTCTAGGCTCTACTACTTTACTCTTGTAACTTCTAGGCTCTACTACTTTACTCTTGTAACTTTTAGGCTCTGCTACTTTACTCTTGTAACTTCTAGGCTCTACTACTTTACTCTTGTAACTTCTAGGCTCTACTACTTTACTCTTGTAACTTCTAGGCTCTCTTATATATCTTATTCTTCTAGGCTATATTACTTTTTACTTTCACTTCTAGACTATACTATTTCCTTTTTTATTATTCTAAACTATAATACATCTTATTAGAATGTCTCACATTTCATCAGCTTCTTCTTTTGAATTAATTTTAGGAATAGGAGATAATTGAAGGTTTTTTTTAAATTGAAGCTAAGGTTTTTTTTTTTTTGTTAGGAGTAGGAAATAATTGAAGAGATGCAAATCGCGTTGGTTTAATAGTTTGCTATCCGATGAGAGAAATAGATTGGAAGAATGAAATATTAGGTGAAAATAGCATAGGCATTTTTTTTTTTCTTGTTATCTAGAAATTATTTGATATGTATTAATGCACTGTATGTAAAATAATTTAACATCATTTCTCTCACATTCTCCGATTAAATCAGCGGTAAACTTTGAAATGAAAAATTTTTGCTCAAACGTTTCTCATTTAATGTATAAACAGTAAGCTTCTTGTCGAATCATATAACTTGTGGTTAAAATAATATATTTTCAAGATTTTGCATCATATTTGTGTTAATTTCAGAAATGCAGCTGTATTTGCTGTTAGGACTTGTTTGCTTTTCGGTAGTCAGTGCTAAAGTATATTTCAAGGAAGAATTTTCTGGTAAGTTCAAATATTTATCAAAGAATTTTAACACAATAATTTCAATTTTTTTTTGTGTGAATTAGATTGGTTGAATGATGGAAGTAAAAGATCGAAAAACTTGATTATGGTGTAAATCATTGAGTTGCTTGATTTTTCTCCTGATCAAGGCATAAAAAGTTGTGTGTTGAAGACAATTTGTTATGGATACTTTTATCACGATTAGTCTGTTGTTACTGTTATAGCAGAATGATTTGTGATCTTTTTTTCTATTATTTTCAGATGACGACTGGGAAAAAAGGTGGATAAAATCAAAACATAAGGATGATTTCGGCAAATGGGAAATATCGCATGGAAAATTTTACGGTGATGCTGCAAAAGACAAAGGTCTTAAGACTGCGCAGGTTATTTTTTCTTAATTGGAATCGTTCATAATAAAATACTTCTCGTTGTACACTTTCATTACAAGCAGTTATTGAAGTCATGTGGTGCTTGCTTGTGAGAGATGCATTTAATCGTTTTATGTGTTGCAGGATGCAAAGTTTTATTCGATTGGTGCCAAATTTGAGAAGGGTTTTTCAAATAAGGGTAAATCACTGGTTGTCCAATTTAGCGTTAAGCACGAACAAGACATCGACTGTGGCGGTGGCTACGTTAAGGTAAAGTTTATTGTAAAAAACGGTTTCTGTTTTGTTTGCTTTGTGATTGCAAAACTATAATTGATAACGAATACAATAACTTATATTGCTTATTTGAATAAATTAGGACTTTTTTTAGTACAAATTCTTTTTTAGTAGAAGGTCTTTTTTCCTCTCTTTATTCATCGTGTGAGGTGGAGTTTAACATTTTAAATTGCATCAGTTTTCCTCGATGGTAACACAATTTGATGTTGATGTTGCACAGGAAACTTTGTAGTTGACATCAGGAAATGCTTTTTGCTATTATTTTTAGAACAAGTTTTCTTTATCAACTCTGAAATGTTATAACCTTGTTTTTTAGCTGATGGCATCAAATGTAAACTTAGAAGACTTCCATGGCGAAACTCCTTATCATATTATGTTCGGTCCAGACATTTGTGGACCTGGAACAAAGAAAGTTCATGTCATATTCCATTACAAGGGTAGGAATCACATGATCAAGAAAGACATCCGATGCAAGGTTTTGTCTTCTAGTAAATATTTTTATTTCCGAGTTATCTATGCTTTTTTTGGAGCTATCGGTAGTTCTATTGTACATCGATATCCATTTGAGAAGCTATATCAATCCTTCTCGTGTATCTACCCGTTCATTTCGATGCGTTCGGGTTCGTTCGAGATAAACATGCAATTTTACTGTAACTTTTTTTGCTATTTTATGTACCCATTCTGTCATCTATTTATTACTGCAGGATGACGTCTTCACTCATCTTTACACATTGATTGTGAATTCTGATAACACTTACGAAGTACAAATTAATGGCGAAAAGGTTGAGTCTGGTGAGCTGGAAGCTGATTGGGACTTTCTTCCTCCGAAGAAGATTAAGGTCATTCCCCTTAATGTTCTTATTTAAATTCAACTTAAATTTGATATGAACACAGTCTCCACTCATTTGATAGGGTAGTATGGTAAAATAGGAATATTCAGGACCCGGACGCAAAGAAACCGGAAGATTGGGATGAGCGGGAATATATTGATGACGAGGATGACAAGAAGCCCGAAGACTGGGACAAGCCAGAACATATTCCTGATCCAGATGCTAAAAAACCGGAGGACTGGGACGATGAAATGGATGGAGAATGGGAACCACCGATGGTTGATAATCCGGAATATAAAGGAGAATGGAAGCCGAAGCAAAAGAAAAATCCTGCATACAAGGTGAACTTATAGCAAACCCCGTTTGGTTTCGAGGTGCTGTAACTAGTGCAGCGTATCATATCTTCATTTTTTGAACTTATTATATGTTTCTTTTTTCAGGGCAAATGGATTCATCCGGAAATCGATAATCCAGACTACACTCCAGATGATGATTTGTACATTTATGAGGATATTGGAGCAATTGGCTTTGATTTGTGGCAAGTAAAATCTGGGACCATTTTCGACGACATCATTGTAACAGACAATGTAGAGGAAGCCAAGGTATGGTTTCGTGTATATTTTCTAAAATATATTTTTAGTTTCTTTCCAAAGTAGTTTTATTGATATTAGCTTTTTGTTTTATTTTTTCTTGAGGATGCGATAGTTCCAAGGAGGTTATCGATTTTTTAAGTTAAGTTACACACCTGCTTCAACTGGACTATTTGCAGAAGTTTGGTGAAAAAACATTGAAAAAAACTAAGGAAGGTGAGAAGAAGATGAAAGAAAAGCAAGACGAGGAGGAAGAGAAGAAGAGAAAGGAAGAGGAAGAGAAAAAGAAAGAAGAAGAAAAGGAGGATGAAGATAAGGAAGAAGAAGAAAAGGAAGAAGACGAAAAGAAAAAAGTAAATTTATGTTATGTTTGCATTCTTTTTCTTATATCAAATTTAGGAAATAAACATTTTCTACTATCATAATTTTTCAGGATGATGAAACACACGAAGAGCTATAAAGCAATGAATGGATGATATGTACCAAAGTGATTTTATTAATACGCTAATTGCCATATCGGTTTTCCTGATATCTGGCATTGTTACTTTTTACCACTAGGATCTCCTTGGGAAATTTTACTAAAAATTGTATTGTTTGGGGGGCATTTTAATGCCTCAAAAGTAATGTAGAAGACGAGTAGAAGTTTTGGTGCTGGGGATGCTGTTATTAATTTATTCATTCAATATTAATTTTACTCATAATTTGTTGATTCATTATCCTTCCTTTTATTTCGCTTCTTGATTTTGTTTATTTGTTCAAATCAGGAATAAATATTTTTATTCTTCTGAAATGCTTGAATACAAAATAGATATATTCTCACTTATCATCAAGATGAACCATTATTAGAATTATTTGCCAAATGAATCACTTTCATGATTTGAATAGTGGTAATGACATTTGTGGTTTTCGATTTTTTTTGGCCAATTCATCCTGTTTTTTTCATTTTTGCCATTGATTTTTTTCGTGAAATAAGATGAAATGTGAAGGTAAGTATTACAAAGAAAGAGATGTAAGGGATGGTTCAATGTAATTGGTGGTTAATAAATTGCGTTCGTCATGAAGGATAAAGACTATACGCAGGTAAAATTGATTCTCACCTCGTTTTTTACGGAATTCAAAAGAATTCATTTAATCTGAAGATACCTTCGAGAGGATATGGGATACTTCCTGTAGTGTTTTTGTTTTAATTTAAGCTTTCGTATAAATGTATTTCAGGAATTAGCGGTTCTGTTTAATATAGCTAATTGTTGGAATAAGTGAATGATGAAAGCTTTTCGGTTTATTGACTTAAAAACAGCTGTAATGGACGTTCGTTAAGGCTTTAATTGAATGTACCAACCAATGACTGTCGCTTAGATGACGTGGATCAATAGATTTTATATCTATTGTGGAATGTCTAGGAGGATTTAAGCAACGGTAAGTGAATGAAATTTCAAATTATGACTTCTCCTATATCATTTGTGGTACTTTTATGCATCATCAGTTACGCTAAGAGCAAGATTTATTTCCAAGAACAATTTAAAGGTTCCAATTAATTTTTCTATCACTTAATTTATTTGTAGAATTCTTCTCAGTTCTTTACTAGAATTAAACATTGACTAGACTTGACAGTTTCGGAAATTTTTCTTGACCAGATTTCACATTTTTCTTTTTCTTTTTTTTTTTTTTGATTTCTGCTGGCAAAGACTTCAAAATGTCTGACAAAAAATTTTGAGTAATTTCATCAAAAGATGAGGATTTGGGTTAATAATAATTGGTGAAAATTACTTCAAGACATGACATTTGATAATTTTTCATTGTCAAAATTTTTTTGAAACCTAAAGAACTATGCATTTTAATCATTACAGCAAATTAATATTAGGCAGCAGATTTATTAGATGGCGGTTAAGCAAGTTGTATAATAAACAAGGAAAACTAAAGGTTTATTCTCTTAAGATGAAGTATAACATTATGAAGTTTTCTACTAGAAACTTGGATGATAGCCTTTGAATTGAACTGTAAGCTATAATTGTTCTTTATTCATCTTTGAATAAAGTTCGAGATGAAATCTGTGATTAGCTTTTTCATATAACACAAAAGGTTAGACTGCTCCAAATCATACATATCGTTTATTTCTTGTTATATTTCTTTTTTAATGCTAAGTTTTATTTTTTCATTGCTCAAATATTAGCAGATATTTTTAGACGGAGATGGTTGGAAAAAGCGATGGATATTATCTGAATATCGAAATGACTATGGAAAATTTAATCTTTCCTATGGTCAATTCTACAATGATCCAGAGGAGAACCTTGGTCTTACTACTACTGAGGTATTTGCTTACGAATTTAACTATACTATTGCTACTAATAGTAGTAATATTAATAAATAAACAAGTAGATATAAATATAAATAAATAAGTAAATAAATCTATATAACATTTTCAGTCATCAGTTTTTCGTTTTCAAATGTATGAATCATTTGTGTATGTATTTCAGGATATCAAAAATTATGCTATTTCGGCAAAATTTCCAAAATTTTCAAATAAAGACAAACTACTGATTATTCAATATGCAACAAAACGATTTACTCTACCTTATGATGATTGTGGTGGTCTATATATAAAGGTTTAGCAAGTTTTGTTTACTTTTATCCTTTGATATTTTGGTAAAAAAGGAATGTTGAATGTTTGTGAAATCATTACTATAACTGTTTGCATTTTTAAATGCTTTTGATAGAAACGTTACCACAAACAAAGACTGTAAATAATTTCGATTTCATATAGCCAATTTTTTTTTTTTTTTTTTAATATATAATGTAATGAAGTTGATTAAATAAACAAAAGATAGTTTTATTCTGAAAATTATTAAAGAATAATCTGAAACAATCGAATTATATTATCACAATATAATCCGGCTATTTTGCATATGTATGTATGATTGTAGAGATGGATAGAAAGGAGTGAATTTATGTATACAAATTGAAAATGGTATCGTAATTGTTGAAATGTTGATATGAAATTTCTGAGAATATGAAAATGAGAATATAACATTTAGTATATATTGGTAAGAAATATAACAAAAAAAAGAAAAAAGTATTCAATATTTCAGAAAAAAATATTTTTTCATCGTAGAATGAATTTATTCCAATTCAGCTAATGAAATCAAACTTGGATCAGAAGCAATTTAATGGTGAAACTCCATACGAAATTATGTTTGGACCAGATGTATGCGGTAAATATACACGAAAAATTCATGCTATATTTCGCTACAAGAATTCCTACTATTATTGCAATTCTTTTTTGCCCATTATTGTAATTTTTTTTATTTTATTTTCATCAGAAGCATAAATTTTAAATTATATTGTTTGGATTTTTCTTTAAAAAAAAAAGAAAAAACTCACTAGAATTATTAGGAAAGATGAATAGTTATAAGGTAGAAAGTAGAAATTTTAAAATTTGAACTTCAATTTTGTTCAGATTAAACAAAATTATTACTTTCTTGTAAATTATTATCGTGTAATCTTTCCAAAAAGTTATGATTTTATGCTATAGCAGTAATGGACTAAAATGCATATGTTCAATGTTTCATTTATTTTAGGATGATGAGCTATCTCATGTCTATACTTTAATTTTATATCCAAATAATTCCATTCAAATATTTGCTGATTATGAAGAAAAAATTGCTGGAGATTTGGAAGATCACTATGATTTTCTTAAGCCAAGGCGAATTATGGTTAGTATTTCGAGCTTTTAAAGTTTTTCACAAATCCTACCAAAATTTTCTTCCGTTCTAAAAAAAAAAAAAATATGTAGCTAATGATTTTGAAATACAGATTTCTTCCTTTTAAAGTAATTTAAACAGTTCTTATTTCTATTTTTATTTGAGTATTCTTAAGTATTATCCGATGGCACTGAAAAAAAAAATCACAATTTCAGGATCCAAGTGTTGATAAGCCAATTGATTGGGTCGATGAAGAATTTATACCTGATCCAGATGATAAAAAACCAGATGATTGGGATCAGCCAGAATTTTTGTTAAATTTAGATGTTAAGAAACCAGATGATTGGGATGAGGAATGGGATGGTGAATGGGAACCACCGGGAATGATAAATCCGAATTACAAAGGTGAATGGGTGCCAAGAGAGATTGCAAATCCAGCATATAAGGTTGATTTTTGAAATTCCAGCGAATTTATCTTCCAAGTATTTCGTTCGTATCTCTTCCGCTGATAATTGTATGATAATAAAGGATCAAAATTATTTGTTTCGGATTTTGAATATAGGAAGAAATTTAGGGAGAATGGATACATCCTAGAATTGATAATCCAAATTATATATCAGACCCGAATCTTTATTTGTACGATGATATCGGTGCAGTTGGAATTGAGATATGGCAAGTGAACAGTAGCACAATCTATGACAATATTATTATAACTGATTCGCTTGAAGAAGCTGAGGTAATCTTCAAACAAAATAAAATTAAAGAAAGAAAAAAAAAATAGATATTGACAATATATATTTTTATGAAAGTTTCCTTTCTTCATGGAAATTATTTTTTTTTTTTTCCATCGGGAAATCTTTCGAATTCAAAGAGAAAGCATTTTAACCATTGTTAATTTCATGTGAACATTCATCATACTTCAGAAATTTGCTGCTCTTACATTGAATGGTACTAGAAAAGGTGAAGAGAAAATGAAGAAGGAATTTGATGAAAAACTTCAACGTGAAGAAGAAAAGAAGAAAAAGGAGGAAGAAGAAGAAGAAGAGAAAAAGAAAAAGGAAGAAAATTCGGATGAGGAAGAGGAGAAAAAGGGAGAGATTAACTCAAATCAAAAACAAAAAATGGCAGAAATAAAGAAAAAGGATGAAGAAAACGAAAGTAAGTTCGATATTAGTCAGAAAGAAAAAGCAGAGTCGAAAATGGAGAATGAAAGGAAGTTGAAAAAAGATGAAGAAAACGAGCTAAAAGAGGATAAGAAAGAAAGAAATTCAAATAAGAATATGGATGAAAATGAGGAATGGAAAGATGATGTAAATTTATCTCTCAAAGTAAGAATTTATAAATTTTTGAAAGTCCCAGTTGACTATTGATTGTTCGTTGATTATGAATGTGTATACATATACATCTTTGATTTGTTGCTAGAAAGAGATGACTTAAAAGTGACAAAGTTAATCGTTTAAAAACTTTTTGGCTAAATTTTGTGTCATTTCAGTCAAAAGAAGAAGGAATAAAGAAAGAAGAACTATAAACGGAAGTGATGCTATGCTGATTGGTTATAAACATATGAAATGTATGAAATTAAGTATTTAAATTTGGAATAGCTTTTATCAAGATAACTTCTTTCTTCTGTTATATAAATAAGAAATAAAATTGCTCATTGTTGATTTGTTATTGAGTTTGTTTAAATAAATCAATAAATCAGTTCGTTATCAAAATAAACAAATCAGTTCGTTATCAAAATAAACAAATCAATTCATTATCAAAATAAACAATTATAATTGAAAGTTATAATGTAGAATAACAGAAGGAATTGTTTAGAAATAAATTGTAATTGCATCATATAATAAATCGGTAATAAAAGTATTATTTCAGTCGATCATCATAATCGTTTATCAGCTCTATGCGAATTATCTATTATCATACTCATCTTTTCATGATCAAAAATTAACAACCGTAATCATTTTTTTAACTTTTCAAGTTTTCAAGAATACAAAAGTAACGAAATTAACCTTTCAAGAAAACTAACCTTTCAAGAATTATACAAAAGTAACGAAATGAATTTTGATTATAATTCAGCAAATTTTGATTATAATTGTCAATTTACCCTTACTTATACTCGAAAAGATCATCAGAATGCTCACATTTAATAATAGAATCATCGTCGTTTTACTATTATTTATTATTATTGTTATTATTATCATCTATTATTATTATTATTATTATATATCATTAAAAATGTTGAGTATATCAGTAAGCAAATATATCTTTAAAAATGTTGAATGTATCATCGGTAAACAATAAAAATGTTTTTTTTTTTTTTATCTTTACTGATCAAACTATTATTGTTTAGGAAGTATTTATGGAGATCTTATACTAACACAATATGTGCCATTTTGAAATATTCACTGTAACTTACAGTGATTTATATTATTATACAAGAAAAATATTACATTAAAGATACATGCATACGTGCATATGCATGTTAATAGAATATATGAAAAATTGGATGAAATATCAAATTTATAATAATTTGAAATATAAACGGAAGAAAGCAATGAAAGCTTTTACAAATATCAGCAAATATATAAATATATATATGCCTTTAGATGCAAATAAAAAAATGAAAACTAAATAATTAAATTCGAAATTTCCTATTCATTTAAATGATAGTTTTACTTATGATGCTATCATAATATGACATTCTCTAGAAATACTGAACAACAATAAATACGACTACTCTTTTTTTCTAAAAAAAAAAAAACAAAAATCCAATTTTTAACTATTTATAATTTCTCAAAATTATTAAAAATAAAAAGCCATATGTTATTAAATAAACGATCAATTTACAAAAAATAGTTACTATAATGAGAAGAATCTGTCAGTAATTTCTTTAAAAAAAATTTAAAAAAAAAAAACAAAACAAAAGTACACATACATAGCCAATTATGCAATTTTTCCAAAATATTATTTCATCATTTTGAAATTAAATTTACTAATTGAAAGAAAAAAAACGCTTCGCTTATTTACGCTTTTTTTTTTAATATGAAATATTTTTTCCCTCTTTCTCTCCCCGTCTTTTTTTTTAAATCTTTTTGTTATCAATAAAAGAGAAAATTTAATTTTCTAATCTTAAAATAAAAAAAAAAAGAAAGCAAAAAAAAAGGAAAAAGCATATTTTGAAAAAAAATAAAATAAAATAAAACTATATAAAACTAACCATAATTTTAAATGTAAATTGAAAAGCATTAAGAAGCAATGAAATGTACATTATTCTATACACAGCAAATATTTTAATCACATTCCATCTGTTCTTCATTATCCTCCGAATCGTAAGCTTTATGTGTTTCACGAAATGTAGTAAATGAGCTTACAGGAAATAATTTTGGTGCACAATTATTATTTATTTTTTGTCTATTTGTTATCATATCTGTAAAAATTTGAAAGAAAAAATTTTTTGTTTATATAGTAGAAAAAAAAAAAAATTAAATAAAAATAAAAAACAAAACAAACTTTCTTTGCCAGATTTTTATTGTAATCAAATTGTTTATTGCATAAGATAAATCAATCAGATAGTATACCATAAATCAATAATTTAAATTCTTTTTAACTAATAAAATAAGTTATTAAAATTATAATTTATGATACTGATAAAATAAATATGTCAATAAAAGAATGCTTTAAAATATTATTGCATTTAGTAGATTTGAAGTAAATTACTTTTAAAATGACTAAACCATATCCATTCGGCTTACACTTTATTATTAATTATCACATAGTACGATGAAATAATGAAGAATAATTTTATTAAAAATAGTTCAATTACTAAAATCCTAATTATCACAAAATTTCATCACAAAAGTTTAATTTTTGAAAATGTTATGGAATAAGTTTTTTTAAAAATAATTTTAGTCATTATATTTAGGCATGTAGATTAAAAAAAAATTACATAACATAACATGTTATCAAGATTTTTTTCTGGAAATTAAAAAAAAATAAATTATTAAATAGCTTTTATAAATTAATTATTGTCTAATGACATCGCATATAATTAAACATATATGCAACATCAAAATAACATTTAATAATTTAGTTATAAACAATATGAAAAATAAAGGAAATAAATAATAGTAAAAAATTTTGTAAATATATTTAAATGATTAGATGCTGTTTATGAATGCTTTTATAAATTAAACAGAATTCAATCTGTGCCTTTATTTTAATTGTAATATAAATTAATAAACTAAGTATAAATCTACGTCTCTACTATAAATGCAATATAAATTCATATTACAATTAGTAAATTAAGGTAAATTAAGATTGTAATTTCAAAATTAAAGTAGAATAAAAATGAAGTGAAAAAAAAAGTGAAATAAAACCTTCAAATTTATTAGATTGCTGCCGACTTGGATCATCATTTCCTCTTTCATTACATATTCTTGTCCATTCTTCAGATAACAATAGCTGCTGTTGTTGTTGTTGTTGTTGTTGAATGCTAATTTCTAACGTTGGTTCAGTAAGACTCTAAAATGTAATTAATTAATGAATATTGAATTTAAACAAAGAAGAAATTAAATTATATAAAAGAGAAATATAAAACAAAGAAAAAAGGAAAAGAATGTTATAATTACTGTATATTAATTAAATTGTCAATTATGATAATAAAATTGCTAATCTAGGCTGAAAATATTTACCGTGATGGTGTGAGAGGTCACAGGATTATCACCACCTGTAACAGAAGAAGAATTTTCATCAAAATCACCGAATCGAAATGGTGTATGTCGGGTTGTTTGGGGTAATGAAATTGCAGATGCACCACCGATTGTTGTCTCACTGATACCTGCTGTACTTGCTATGCCATGTTGTGTTAAAAAACTAAAATATCACACTTTTATTTTTTTTAGCATTAAAATAATAGAAAAGAAAAGAAAAAACAAACAAACAAAAAAAAAAGAATGAAAATATCAAATGAAATATGAATATAATTTATGAATATATCTTGAATAAATGTTTATAAAATCTAAACAATAATATTTAGGCTTCACTTTGAAATTGTTTACGAAATCAAATAATATTCATATAACTTATTCTGTTATGCACAAGAGTTATCAAATGAAAAGTTTTAATTATGATGTCAAAGAAATGACAAGTTTGACTATTGAAAAATGATAAGTTAAATTACTTGCTGTCATATCATATGCTATCATATGTGTAAAATTGATGTTTCAGAAAGAAAAAATAAAAAGAAGAAAAAAAGTAAATAAGTAATAAAAGATGTAAAGTGATATTTTAAAGTAATAAAATATTGCTTTAGAGGAATCTTTTAATTTATTTCTAAATTGTTTCAAGAAAAAAGTATCAAAGTAACTTCAAACTGATGAAAAATTCTAAATTGTTTTAAAGAAATAATTACAAATTAATTCTTACACTTCAATATTAGCAATGAAATTAATGAATTAAATAAAAAGAAACCTTTTATTCATACATGATGAAACTGAATTTGAACGTTTTCGCTTGTTATGACTATAATGTGGAATGACACGACTTGAACGCCGTGATACACCACTACCGCCACTGCCTAATGATGGTCGAAATGATAAGGTTTGTCGTAGCACCTAAAAATATTAACAAAAACATTTTCTTTTGATAATAATGAAATTAATTAAAATTAAAAATTATTGAACTATTGATAATAATTCATTTTAAATGATATAACTTTTGATTAACACATAAACATAAATATACAAAAAATGGGAGAAAAAAAAAAGAGATGAAAAAAAAAAAAGTGAAAAATTAACCATAGTATCAAGTGATGTACTCATACTTAATGGTGGAGCTCCTAAAATATGACCACTAGAAGTTGTTATTGAAGTACTACAAGTACTTTCCGTTGAACTTGTAAGCATTTCACCACTATATGAAGATGATGTAAGAGTTCTAGCAGTTTGTTGTTGTTGTTGTTGTCGTTGTTGTTGTTGTTGTTGTTGTTGTTGTTGTTGTTGTTGTTGTATTTCATTTTGATTTGATGTTGAAATACGTGGAAAAGTTTCTTGTATTTGTCCTAACTAAAAATTTTTAATAAATTATACTTTAATTTCAATGATAACTTGGTTAATACATATGTATATAAAATGAATTTTATTCATTTCATTTCATCAAATACAATTGAAAATTTTATCAAATATTTTTTTTTTTTAAAAAAAGAGAGATAGAGAAATAAATAAATAAATAAATAGATAAATAGATTTTTTTTGTTAATATTTAATCAAAAATTTTTTTAATATTTAAATGAATTAAAAAAAAANAAAAAAAAATACCTGGCATAGATCAAGTGCAGCAATTGTGGAACGTTTTTCCATTTCACTAAGACGATTATCATCCGGTCGTAATACAACATCTTCCACTGCTCGTTTCAAATCACCAATATGCATAATTGAATGAATTTTGCTAATGACAGATGATGAATCAAATTATAATCAATTCAAATTACAATACAACTAGCAAATGAAGAAATTGTGATAAAATATATTTTACGATGAAATATGCCAAATTTAAGATTTCATCATTGCTTTCATCCGACGGATTTTTTCTTTTTTTTTTTTTCCAGAACAAATACTGGAAATTTTAGTAATTTAATAATTATACAATCAACTATTTATCCATCCATTTTCTCGTCCTTCTATCTTCTTCTATCCAAATTTGACCATATTTCTGGAATGAATTTAAATCTTAATTGTTATATATACATAATCAATCATATTTACATATATTTATGGCTATAGCAGTAATCAGTAAAGATTATAGTAATCAGTAAACTATATCAGTAATGATTATATTTCAAAAATTTTATCATAAAAGAGAGAGAGAGAGGGAGAGAGAAAAAAAAAGAAAAGATTAAAGAATGCAATGATTGAGAAATGTCAAAATGAGGTCAACGATGTCACCAAATGAACATATTTGCTCTAAATAATGACACATCACCATATAAATATTTAAATAATTTAAAAAGAAAAAAAATGAAAAGAAAAAGTTAAACATTAAATTATTAAAAATGAATAAAAATACTAGACAATGAATTAAAAGTAAAAGCAATTAAATAAATGTGTGGAGAAATTATTAATAATTTGAAGAGAGTAAAAAATAAATCATTTTGGCAAATTTCATTTTTTATAACTATTTATTATTAATAACATTAATTATTGTTATTATCATTGTTATCTTTTTTTCTCTTTCCTTTCATAATCATTGCATTATTTGATGATAGAAATTCTTTCAGTTTAACTTTTATTCTTCAATATTAAACATTTCCCATTGAATAGAATTATTTAATCCTTCGCTAAAGAGCAATTAAAATTGCAATGTTTGAGAGTAAATAATACATATTGCTATAATCGTATCAAAAATAAATTTCTTTATAAAATTTATACATATCAAATAAGTATTGATTGAGGAAAGAGAATTAGTAATAATGTTTAATATTATGATCATATCATCTTATCATCATTTTTTTTCAAAAAATTTAAAAAATTTAATTAGCTTTCTTAGTATAGCTAATAGATGAAAATAGATGTTTAATGAATGCATTAAATTAATAATTGGAAAAGTAAAATTGATCAAGTAATTTGATATTTGCTTATCATTACTGATTATTGATAGTTAATGGGAATAAAAGATTACTGATGAAGTAAAAACATGAAGATAATAACAAACATTATTGATAACAATAACAATAACAAAAAATAATTAACAATAAATTAATGACACAATAAATTTTTATAGAGAAGAGAGAGAAGAAGGAAGAGAAAGCAAAGAAGAAAAAAGAAAGAGGAAAAGAAAGAAAGAAGAAATGATAAAAAGTTGAAAAGTTAACATTAAATAACTGCAAATATCTTTCTTACCTCTTTGTCAAATCTTTTATATAATGTAAAAGTATAAAGCAATAAAACAAAGTTAAAAAAAAAATGAAAATAGGGGAAAAGAAAAAAAAAAGTAAAAAGGAAAGAAAGGAAAAAGAAGGAAAAATGAAAAACAAATGTACATTAATCTAAAAAGAAATGATAATAAAAATATTGCTTGAAACTCAAGAAAGTCTCAATTCTATCAATCGATCTATTATATTCATCGATCGATTGATCTATCTCTCTTATTTAACAGAAAACAAAATAAAAATAAAAAAAAAAAAAAAGGAAAAGAAAAGAAAAGATAGATTTGACTTAAACAAATAAAGCAAATTGTGATAGTAATATTTTTATTGTTATTTTTCTCTTTTCAATCTATTCTCTTCTAAAAATATGATAAAATTAAATCATTTTTATCATTTCATTTCTATTTCACTTAGTTTAGTATCATTTTCATTTCAACTAAAACTACTACTAATCATAAAATAGCTATAGCAAAAGAAGAAAGAGAGAGAGAGAGAGGGACAGAGAGAGAGAGAGAGAAAGAAGGAAAAGTTTAACACCTAAATATTGGCTGTCACTTATGGGAAAAAAAAAAAAACAAATTCTAACATGCAAATTTATTTATCATCCTTCTTTCTTTTTTTCGACAACAATTATCAAAATATCACTATTAACAACACTCTTTTTCTCTCCTCCATTTTTGCTTACCTTTTTGTTCATTCATGTACACTCTCTCTCTCTCTGCCTCTGTGTCTCTCTGCTATTCTTTTCTTTTTTTATTTTATTGAATGAAATTTAATTTGATCAAAAATATCCTCTTTCAGTATACACTTTCTTTAAAGTTTGAAATGACAAATTTGTTATTTCCGAGAATGCTTAAAAATGTCTCCTTCCCTCTCTCTCTCTCTCTCTCTCTCTCTATGAGAGAGAAAGAGAGATCATGAGGTTATAAGATCAGTTGATCGTTTGATAACAAAAAAATAATCTGAAAGGGAATAATTTGTTGCTTCTATTACAGATAGAAATGAAGAAAAAAATGACAGAATTAAATGTAGCAAAGTTTTTGATCTCTGAGAAAAGTAATGTGAATTGATGGATTGAATGGTTGAATGGAGGAACGTGGACGGATGAACTGGTAAACGTGAGTTAATGAACGGATGAACGTGAGTTAATGAACGGATGAACGTGAATTACGTGAATGAATGGACGAATGGGTGAATTGAATAAATGAATGAAATGAAATGGAATGAAATTGAAATGAAATGAATGGAAAAAGTGTCACATATTATTTATCACTGCAAAACAATCAAGTAATGAACATAAATTAATTTATTTTGTAAAATATTTCAAAGTAATATAACATAATATAAAAGTATCTGTTTTAAAAAGAAATAGAAATTGATAAGATAAATTATATGATTATGTGATAAATTATAAATTATAAGATTTAGCAATATGATATGATATTATCATCTCTATATGTGAACAATGATAAAAATTAATTTATTGAATAAATATTCGACAGAATTATATGGTTTAAAAGAAGTTTAATTAAGTGCTAAATATATTTTTAAGTATTATTCATTTTCTATCATTAATTATTTCCATTTTTATTATTTCTTTAAAAAATACAAGGGGAAAAAAAAGAAAGGAAGAAAAAGGATGATGTAATCTATAATTTTAATTAAAAAAGATAAAGCTAGTAACTAAAAATTAGACAAAAGAGGAAAAAAAAACAGCAAATCAAATGAACTTAGTAATGAACCTATAACAACGACTACTATTTAGAAGGGATTAGGAGAGAGAGAGAGAGAGAGGAACAGAAAGGGAGAGAGAGAAGAAATAAAAAGGAAATGTTTTGTATGATTGAAATTTTTTCAATAATTTAATGCGGTACATTTCAAAAACGTATCAATTAGAATAGGCGCATTTTTCATCATATTGGAAATTTAGTTGAAAAAAGATATGAATGCTACATATGATTGAATAAAATATTTAACACTTATTTACTTACTTACTTCCTTAGTTACTTACTCATCTACTTGACTACTCTTTTTTAGGTTAGAATTATTGAGTAATTTAGCTTAAACAAATAAAAAAAAAATTTAATAGTTATATAAACGACGGATATGGTATAATCACCATCATTATTATCATCCTTATCATTACTATTATCACTTTTATCACCAATATTGCATATAAGAAGACTAAGTGATGACAATAGTAATGATGAAATAAACAATTTAGTTGACAAAAAATTTTAATTAATTGAAGAAATATACAATTTAAAATTTTCAGTCTTAGTATTTTTAATAATGCTTGATGTAAGCAAAGATTAAGTAAAATTACTTTAGACTTATTTAAATCAAAATCGTGTGACGAAAAGTGTAATATTTCCGAAAATTTTTATTTCCTTAATTTCGACTTTCTTTCTTGAAAAATTTAACCTTTGACATCATCAAAAGAAAAAAGAAAAATCTCTCTGTTATATTGTTAGCTTTTTCAAAAAATTTCTTCACAATAAATTTTTATCACTTCCATTAATCTTATATTTCCAATCAAATTATATTGCAAAAATCAAATTATGATTGTTTTTATATTGGTTCACTTAGAATATTATCAATACTACAAAAATTTCCATCATCCGGTTAGCCGAACAAATATCCGGCTAATTTTTCAGAAAGATATATAATCTAAAAGGAAAAATTAAGCTTCTGTATGATTAAATTGTAATGTTAATTCATTATTGAAAATAAATGATTGACTATGTCAGTTTAAATATTAGTAATTAGCTAATATTTTTTAAACTAACAATTAGATAATATTAGCTAATAGCTATTTCATATTTTATTTCATGCATATAAATTTAATCTCCAATTTACGCAAATGATTTAACTAAAATTTCATAGCACAACTACGATTTATCTCGAAGCTAATCCGAAGTCTTTCTATATATTATATAAACAATTCTTTTTTTTTTTTAAACAACAATCTTAATTTTATTAATTTAACCACAACTTTGATAGTTTATTATCAGTTATATTACGGATAGATAAGGCAAATGACAGTTATACAAATTATTTTTACTCGATAATTTAACTTATACTAGATAACTTAATTATATTTTATGTTAAAATTTACGTGAAATAAGTTATCTCATACCATAAAATAAAATTATTTATTTTATACTTTAATATAAAATCAGTTATCTTATGCTTTAACATGAAATTAGTTAGATCTAATAAATAAATTTTATATTATATTAAATTGAAAAAGTAAAAAAGTAGAAAATTAGCAATGATAGTTTAGAGAAGATAATATGATAACTACAAAGGATTAAAAGAAATAAATAAATTTGGAAAGAATAATTTAATTAATAATAATAATTAAATTTTAATAAGTCTTTTTCCATCTTTTAAGCCATTAGGTAGTGAAAAAAAAGGGAAAGAAAAAAGCGAAAAAAAGTTTAAAAAATGTGTTTTAAAACAGATCCAAATTATCTCTCCATAGAAAAAGAGAGATAGAGAGGGATAAAGGAAGAGAGAGAGAGGTGGAGAGAGAAAGAAACCGAAGAAAGAAAATAGGAAGAGGAAGAAGCGCTTTTAGCTAAAATTTATTCAACAAAATATTTTTAAGTGAAAATAACTCCTTCGAAGCATATTTATGTGTCATCGTCTATTATCAGATAAAAATCTTTCAAAGAAAAAAAACAAATTAAAAGGGAAAAAAGGAAAAGTCGTAAAAAGAAACGGAGAGAGAGAGAGAAAAAAAAGAAGAAATCATTAGTTTACTAACAATTATTATTCTTAATTTATTTATTATAATTAAACGAAATAACTTATTTTTATCATTTTTTTTTATTTACACCTTTTTGTTTTCTTATTTCATTTGTATTAAATGATCAAAAAAAAAAAAAAAAGAAGAAAGAAAGAAATAGGAAAATAGCAGAAAAAAGAAAAGAAAAGAAGAGAAAAAGAAAATTTTTGAAATAAACATTTTAAATTAATTTTAATAGAAAGTGGAAAATAGGTAAATTAGATAGGTATATTTAAAGAATGAAAAAAAAAAAGAAAAATATCACTAAGAAAATTTCACTGCATTGATAATCTAACAACATTGCAACAAAATGTCAATCACTGGTTTAAAAAATTCTGTTTCAAAATAGATAAAAAGAAAAAAAGAAAAAGAAAATTTTCAATCCATTTTTCGTTCTTTTTCTCAAAAATAAAAAGAAAAGTAAAAAATTAGATAAATAAATAAAATTGTTATGTATTGAGAAAAGAAAGTAAAAAGAAAGAAAGAATGGGAAACAATATAAATTACGTATGACTTTTTGTATCGACAAATACTCCCAGTTTTTTTTTTTTTTTTCATTTTTTTTTTTTTACTTTTTTTTCTACAAACAAACAAATATTCATCATTCCCGGGAGAGAAAGAGAAAGAGCAAAATGAAAATGAGGAAAAATAAGAAACAGTTATCGAATAAATAATATAAATTCGATAACTACAATTAAATAAGAAAATGCTAAAAGTAGGAAAGGATGAATAAAATGAAGAGTAATTTTATGATGAAATTTAACAACAATGAAATGATTTATTTGAGAATTGATTTAGTCGAGAGTAGTTATTTATATATTTATATATACAAGTTGAATTTCAATTAATATCGTGAAATTTAATTTTCGTAAAATAAATATTGCATTTTAAACTTAACTTAAGAAAACCAATTAATAATAACTTTTTTTTTTCTAAATAAATTAGTCCTTTAATTAGAGCTTAATTAAATATATTCAAATATTAGAGATGTTCAACAAAGAAAAAAGTCATATTAAATTATCATTCATCAATAGTAAATGCATTTTTTATTATAACTTCAAAAATCACTGAGAAATTTTAAATGCTAATTGTTTAATTAACTAATTTCCATTGTTGATAATTAGAAAACATACGTTAAGAAAATGAATGAAAGAAAACTGGAGAAAGAAGGAAGAAAAAATGAATTAGTAATAAACTATGAATTTAAAAATGATTGCATGCCAATATGTAACATTTTTATGAATGTTAAATTAAATTAATTTTAAATTGAAAATGAATAATAATATTTTTTAAAAAGAATTTATTTTTTTCCAAACAAATATTTCATATTTTTTAATAAGGGTAATGAACAAAGGAAAAAAAAATGCTTTATACTAAATGATAAGTTGGCAATATAAGAAAGTAAAAAAGATATGAAATGCAACGAATAAGAAATTATTCACCTCAAAATTTTTTTTCCTCTCTCTCCCTCCCTCCCTCTCTTCCTCTCTCTCTCTCTCTCTGTCATCCTTCTTTCATATCTTCTTTAGCCTCTTTTATTTTCTATTGAAAAATGTCACACACACTGTTTTTGAGTGTGATATTGATGGATAAATTGCGCTTCTTAGGCAAAAGAAAATGCCAAGCAATGGTTTTGGCTTGTGCTTCTTTGGCTTTTATTTTTGGATTAAATTGATTTTTATAAAATAGCATAAACAATGAGAGGAGAGTTTCGAGGAAAAAAAAAAGAGAGAGAGAAAATAATAAAATTTAAGAGAAAAGAGAAAAAGGAAAATATTTTATATGAAATCAATTGTTAATTAATTTATAAATATGAAATGGGAAGAATTGAAAGAAATAGTGGCTAGAATGATTTCATTTATTACATTAATTTTGTCACATTTCATTTTNCAGTCAAATATTCTGAGACTATATGATTTTGTAAAATTTGATAATTTTTTTTTTTCATCATTAGTCATTAATTAAATTCATTTTTTTTAAGTGGAATAAAATTAATAGGATAAGTGAAGAATTAAATTTTTGATCAATTTCAAATTTATTTCAAACAATCCTAGCTAATCTTATTAAAATATTGAATTTTCAAAGAAAAAAAAAAGATTTTACTTTTAATTTAATTATATAATCTTCGAAAAAAAATAAAAAAGTGAAACAATTTTTGAAACAAAAAAATAAGAGTTGTACAGTAGGCGAAAGATTTAAAATTGAATTAATAAATAATTTTTTTATGCTTATTTAAATAACAATAATTAATTATATCTAACTATATGATGCGACTTTTCCTGTTGGGAAAACAAAAATTTTAAAAGAAATATGTTATTATAAAGCAAATAATTTCAAACAAAATCGTGCGCTATAAATTTTTTCGCTAATTAAATTTCACTTTTTGCTAATTAAATATAATAAAAAGTTTTATGATAAGTTTCGTTAATTAAATCCCAAAATTGAAATTTAAGATATATTAAAATAAATAAGTTATTGTTTTCAACATTTTGCATATATTCTTTTGCATCGGAATTTCGTATTTGCATATAATTTTTCATATAACGTACTTTTATTATTTACCTACTTAATTTTTTTAAATTATTCATAGTTACAATGTTCATATGCTAATTCATCTATGGTGCAAATTAAGCTAATTTTTGAATTTCACTAAGCTTATTAATAAGACTAATTAGTGTTAAAAATTTTTAAATAATATTTTTGATAATACTTCAAAGTGTAATAATGATTAATGATTATAAAACAGTTACAATGAATAAAATCATTTGATGACACACACAGTTATACATACTATCAAAACTCGATGAAAAGTGTAAATGACGACAAAATTTTTGCCACAAAATGATATCATTTCATTCTTTCGCATTTTTGATTTGCGGTGGAAAAAAAAAAACGAAGAAATATTTTTAGCTTTTTAACATTTTTCTTTTTCTCACACTTTATTAATGAATAGAAAAAGTAATTTGAAGATTACAAATTTATCTCTTTGCTTTTTTTTTTCATTATTGTATTAAGTATTCCTTTCACGAAAATTCAAATATATTTGTTAGTTAAATATAAAAATTTTGTTTTCTTTTCAACAAATTTTATCTCCTTTTTTTTCTTTTTGCAATAACCATTGGATTATTATCATTCATTTTTTTTTTCAATTTCAATTCCAATTTTTCTTTTTATTTTGTAGCAAGCAGCTGTCTACATTTTCTATCATTCCCTCTGGGTTTTATCCTCTTTTTTTTTTTGTCTTTTTAATTCTGTTGGAATCAATAACAAATTAAAATGCAAAACGAATGATTCAACTGGATATATGTATATACTGTATGAATTACTTTTTAATTTTAGGGATAAAAAAATATCCCACTGATTCACATCAACTCTTTGAATTTCATCAAAAATTACTAAGCCTAAGCTATTGTTTATGGTAGAGCTGTCCATTTAAAATTTCAATTTCAGACTTGCCTTCGAGTGATAGTTATAATGAATTTTCAAATTTCAAACAATTTCATCCCATCTCTTTCCTTTTAAGCCAGATGATAGATGATATTTAAGCAATAAATAAACATTTCACTACAAAATGAGTAGTTTATTGAATCTTCCGGAACATATTTATTTCTTCAGTTCTATAATTTTAGAAAGATTGAAAAGAAGAGCAAAGAGATAATTTAAACTAATTAAATTTTATTGATCAAGCATCAAAAGCAATGCTTAAAGAAATGCCTTCATATTCAGTTAGAGAATTAATTGTATATGATGCTAATCAATTATTTATGCTCGAATATCATCTATCATCTGGCTTAGAAGGAAAGAGATGGGCAAGAAATTGTTTGAAATTTGAAAATTCATTATAGTTGTCATCGTAAAATAAGTTTGATAGCTACCATAATAAAATGCTGAATTTGAAACAAATTCGATATCAATCATGATAAAATCTAAATTAAAAACTAAGAGAAATGAGTGATAAAAGGATGAATTCTCGAGATCATTACATTGATTTGATTGATATCATATAGAATACGTAATTTCGAGAGCAAAATGAGAGAGGATGAAAATTAATATAAGATTGTGTATGCATCAAAAAGCACAATACAAATCAAATTGGAGTGACAAGTCCTGCATGACAGGTAGATTAATCCGTTGTTGTATATGTCGTTGAATGTGACATTAATGGTCGTGTCACTCTCACTCATTAACTAATTAATATTTCATTTAATATTTCATCCAATATATAGAAAGTATATATTACTTAATTATAAATATGAAAGTTATCTTTAAAATTTATAAATTTTTGAAGAAAAATTAAAGTAAATCAAAAAAAACATTATAATGTTTGCTATTAAATCATATAGTATATTAATTCTTGTAAGTAATAATTAAAAAATACTGCTATCTTTTATCAGTTATATTAATGTTATATGATAGCAAATAATGATTATCATATTTACTACTAACAGTCTAACCTAATTATCAACTGATATTACTATCATTGAATATTCATTTCAAATATCATGTGTCTTCAGATATGATATGTATACTATTTAAGAATATGGTCTGTACATGTACCGTACCTTCTAAACATATACGAATACCATATCCTTATATCCTTGAATGGGATATAGTATATGTACCGTATCCTTCAAACATAAATAAGTACCATATCCTCACATTATCTTTTTTTAATCCACTCATTTTATCCAATTATTATAATTGCTAATTTCCCGTGCAGCAAAATTTTGGGCAAAAATATTCGAAAAAATTATATTATAGCATGAGAATATGATAAAATTTACACAGGAAATTATAATTGCCATACAGTTATCATCACTTTCAGTATAGAATGATAAGTAATCAAAAGTTATATAATCATAAGCTTATATAAGTCATGGGTTATAAGCTTGTATAAATCATAAGCAAAAGTCATAAGCTTATATAACAATAAGAGGAAATGATCAATCATTTTCAATCAGTAAGAAAATTACAATCCATCGATGAAAATATTTAACTAGAAAAAAGAAAGGAAAAAATCGATCAAATAAATAATATCGCACGAAATATAAACAGATATACGCAAATTTCAACCTATTAACTAATAGAAAATAATAGATATGGCAAATATTTGATGGTCTTTATTGAGGTGAGGTGAGAATGAGTACTAATTATTGATGATTTTTATCAAGGTGAGAATGAATACTAATTATTGATGATTTTTATCAAGGTGAGAATGAGTACTAATTATTGATGATTTTTATCAAGGTGAGAATGAATACTAATTATTGATGAAGCTGCTGTAATTAAATGAAACTGAAATGGAATTGATTAAAATTAAATAATGCAAGAGAAATAAATACAACTCACTTATTATACATTATTAGCAAACTAATGGGCATATTAGTGGGAGGAAGAGAAAAAAGAAAAGTTTTTTAAACTTTTTAGAAAAATCAAAAATGGAGGAACAAAAAAAGTGAGATTCCATTTAGCTCTTTTTTTTTTTTTTTTAAAAGAGTGAGATTCTATTTAGCGTATGGACAAAAATTGAACTAAATTAAATTGAATTAAATCAACAAAATGAATTATTAATGACTGATAAGCGATAAAAGAAAAATGTTCGATAAGTTGAACAAAAGGATGAGAAAAGAGTTAAAAAAGGAGATAGGAGGAGAGAGAAAAAGAATAAGAAAAAAAGATTACATAAATTTAGCATGAATTTAACCTAAATTTCATGTCTGATTTTATGACGTTATCTTTTCTTTTTCTATAAAATGAAATTAAAACTTTATAAAATCTTATTCGTTTGAAATTGCGTTCGATTTTCTTAAACGATCATATCATCAATAGAAAGAGAAGAGTTTAATTTTTATTAAAATTCGATTGATGGATGAGAAAGACAAAGAATATTTTTCTTTCTCATCTTCTTTTTCTTCCTCTTCCTTTTTTTAAACTTCCAGCTTAAATGTATAATATAAAAATGATCTCTAATCGATATGAAAAAAAAAAACGAAATAGTCTTAGTTTCAATTTCAATCTAATATGCAAATAATTTTCGGAATAAAGAAAAGAATCCAATTTAGGCAAATACATTTTGGATAATTATTATATTATTCGTTATTCATTATCTATTCTGTGTGGTATGAATTATTATCCAAGCATTGAAAATGTATTAAGGATTATTTGAAATAAAAAATGAAAAAGAAAACAATTGATCCAAGTTGATAGTAATCGTATTAATTGTCAGATAATGATAATATTGATAGTATTATTGATAATATTATTGACAATATTGTAGAATAAGATCCGACTAATATTAATAATGATAATGTTAATGATAATTATACCTAGTGAGAGCGATATTAACATGTGATAAAAGATTTTTTGAAGAATGTAAACTATATCATAAAGTATTGTTATATGATAGAATGCTTATGCTACATGATATTATATGATAAAATATAGTGATAGTTGATAATACCAATGCCGTTAACTGCATTTATTGATAAGAGAATTTTCTCATTAATGATATTTATTTTTTATAGGTTAAAAATTAATTCCAATATTTTAACCATTAATTAAGAAAACCTTTTTATTAGTGATAGAATTAAAACTATTAGGACTACTTGTATTTAAATTAAAATAATTAAGTTTGTTTCATAAATGAATTTATATAATAATATTCATTTAGCTAAATCGATGTCAAAGAATATGAAAAACAGTACAACTGATCAGTGCTTAATAAACGGTAACGGTAATTGTATAAGAAATAACTGCTCATGTAATAAAAAAAATGAATTTCAATTTAACAAAAAGAAAAAAAAACAAATTACAAAACCTAAAGCAAAACAAAAAACACACATATACATACAAAGAGGAACAAATTTTTGAAATGAAACTCATAAATGTAAGAAGAAAAAGAAAACATTATTTTCGAATTGAGAAAAGCAATTAATTTGAATCATTATTAGTGAACTTCTCATTTCATTATTACCATTTTATTTCTCTCATTCAACAAAAAAGAAGCAGCACATCATATGGGATAAAATCGCCACTACTTTCTTTTAAATAATAATAGTAATGATAATTATAATAATAATTAATAATAATAATTAATAATCAATAGTAATTAACAATAATAATTAATAATGATAATATTATAATAATAATAATAACTATTATTATTGATTAATAATAACAATAATAGCTCATCGATAAACAATAGACATTCAGCTCGTTTCAAGTTTCATTTCAATTTTTTCCTTCTTTTGTTTGAGGAGAAAGAAATGTGAAATAATAAATATTGATATTGATTTCAAAGCTTTTACTCCAAAGTGTGTATGTATGTATGTGTGTGTGTGTGTCGTATGTGTGTATGTGTGTGTGTTGTATGTGTGTATGTGTGTATGTTGTGTGTGTATGCGTGTATGTGTGTGTAAATATATATATATATATGCGCTGAGTGCGGTGTTGTATAAAATACATTGCCCGAAAATAACTACGAGAAAAGAGATGACTCATCTCTTTTTAACTTAACGTAATTAATGGAAATAAAATAAACGGATTAATTCTTATAGCCATTTACAGCATAAATGAAAATGAATGAATAAGTAAATAAATAGAATTGGTAGAAATGAATGAAATTTAAAAAACAAAAAAAAAAAAAAAAATGTGAAATGGTATATTTTCATTGCAGCGACCATCATTTGACAGTAGCATGGCGATTAAACGAGACATTGTGAATGAATGAGAAGAGCACATGTCGCAGAAATTTAGAAAAAAAAAAAGAAAGAAAAAAAGAACAAAAAGAGAAAAAGAAGGGAAAAGAATCGATGCTCATCAAATTTGTTACCATCGATGAAATAATGATTACAATTCAAGCTTAGTTAATAGCTAGCTAGCTTAATCCTATAATTCAAGCTAAGCTTCAACTCTTAGCCTCTTAGTCCTTAGCCATTTCCATAATTTAAGCCAGTCTACAATTCCTTCTTTCTCTCTCTCTCTCTCCCTCTCTCCCTCTCTCTCTCTCTTCCTCCTCTTTCTCTCTTTTTCGCCTTCTCTTTCAACTAATTTTAAAGGAAAAGAATGGATGGATGAATAAATGAATGAATGAATGAATGAACGAATGAACGAATGAACGAATGGATGAATAAATGAATGAATGAACGAATGACCGAATGGATGAATGAATGAACGAATGAATGAGTGAACGAATGAATGGATGAATGAATATAAATGCGCAAATCATATTTCATTAAAATTTAATAGATAGAAAATTGAATATAATATATAAAAGTCTTGTAAACAGTAAATATGACAGATAGTATTGTATGTAAACAGGAAATAATTGCACTAATAGGTCATTACCATTAACCAATTGTCATCAGCCTATGTCATCTATGTCATTTCTTATCCGTTCAATTAAATTATTTGAGAAATTTAAATTTCAAAACTTCTACTACTACTCCACATCATATTTATTGAGCATTAATTTTCAAAGACTATTTTCATCATTTTTATCAGATTAATTAACATTCAAGTATTACTCTTTTCGTACTTTTTAATTGAATTTTAACTATCATTTTACACTTTTATCCTATCATATTTATTAGATTTCTTGTCATATTTTTATTGCAATTTAATTTTGGCAAATTTTAATAGAATTTTCCATGAAATTAGTTTGAAAAAAAAAATGATACAGTTTTGTTTAGTTTAGTTTAACTAAATAAATGAAAATAAAGCATAAAATTTTATTGTATTAATGAATTAAACAAGTGATAGCTTTTAGATACCTATCATTTTAAGGCTATATCAATTCCATTCCTATAAGTGAAAGTCTTTCAATATTAGCCAATATCTATAATAGATATACAAAGAGAGAGAGAGAGAGGGAGAGAGAAAGAGAGAGAGAGAGGGAGAGAAAGATAAGGGAAAGAAGTAAAGTAGTGTGGAATTGATGAGCGAATATTGTATTAATGAGTTCAAAGGAAGTGAAATAAATTTACAATTTGCATAATTGCAGTGAAATATTTGAATTGGACGGAATTGAATTAGTTCGAGATTTTTCCATATTTTTAAAATTAAACTTAAAGTAAAATTTAATTTTTTTTTTGCAGTGTTAAATGTAATATTTGATATATTTGCAAAATAATACATAATTATTTTTTGAAATGTCAAAATAAAAGTGACCATCAAATTCATTTATTTAGTTATATTCAGATTTAATGATTAACTGTTTCTTTCTTTCTCTCTCTTTCACCCTTCTCTCTCTCTCTCCCTCTGTTTTTCTACTGTTATTTTTTTCCTTTTTCACGGTAGAAATTTTTCTACAATACAATTTCAGAAAAGGAATTTTCATTTCACATATTGAAAAAATATATGCAAGAAAAAATAAAAAGTAAAAATTCATGATAAATTGATTTTTTTTTTAAATTGTAATCATATTTTTCAAATCATAATCATTTTTTTAAGGCAAAAAACATTGTCAGCCTTGTATTTATTATATATTAATAAATTCATTTACATATTTTATTTTTAATTTTTCATTATTTATATTATGCATTATTAGTCTTTTTATATTTATTATAATATTACGTTGTTAGTTGTTCATATGTTCTATTTTAAATAAAATTATTCGTTAATAAATTTATTCATATATTCTATTTTTTTCATGTTAATTTTTTTATATAATAATTTATTCATGCATTCCATTTTCAATTTTTCATTATTTTAATAAATTTATTCACATATTCTATTTATAAAT